>CM060948.1:331237564-331252564 GCA_030765055.1 Mantis religiosa | reverse complement strand
TGTCCTTCAGAATAAAAGTTCCTTTAAAAAGAATTCAGAATTTCATGTGTATAACACAAGAGCAGCTAATAACTTGCATTTAACCTCACATAGGATCAATTAAAGCCTGAACAGCATCACCCATTGAGGAATTAGTTTGTATAACAAATTACCATATACTTTAAAATCACTTGATAAGAAACATATTAAAACTAAATTAAATGAGCTACTCTTAGTCCATATGGCATTTTCAATAGAGGTATTTTTAAATCTTGAGTTTATACAAATGGTGCTCTTCTGGTCTTGATATGCTTCTGTATGTTTATGTATATATTGTTGTAATTCTGGCCGCTAATAAAAATATCATCTGTTTCTATTACTTTATAAAATTCTTAACTGAGGAATGTTTTTATTCTGTACAAGAGTTTTTAGTTAGTTTTCTCTTCTGCTGTATGATTTATTCTGTTCTTATACATTTTTGTTTTTTAAATTATTGTTTTATCTATTTCTTGTAATCACGTATTCTTTTGTGTATGTGTTACCTCTTACTATGTTAATGTTATTCTTTAAATTGTGCCCCACATGTACACTATCTTGTACAAGATATCAAGGATGAATAAAGATGAATATGAATATGAATAGCTTGGCAACCTATCAGACTAGGAAACTTGCTTACAAATATGTTAAAACTGATGAGGAGGTTATGCTACAATTTGAGGAAAATAAAATAAATGGGAGGAAAATAAAATAAATGGGAGGAAAATGTAAAACACTGATCATGACTGAGGAAGCAGAAGTCTTTTCTGTTGCTGCAGATGTTCTTTGAAAATTACCAGCATCAGTGCCAGTTGGAGGCACTCCTCAAAGCAAAAATCTATTGCATTTTCCAATAGAATTTACTAAATTTTTATAGGATACTGAAATATTGTTGGCAATTCACAGATGCATGTGTTCTACTTTTCTATAGGTAAAGTAATCAGATGTTGTAAGTGTATCTTATTAGAGATAGTTATTGTGGTTGTTTTCAAAGGTTAGGCTTTGGAAGGCTTTAGCAATAAAGCCTTTAGCTCCCTTGCTCTCCAATATTTCTATGTAGTGGGTCCCGCAGGTAGGATTTCACAGATTAAAAGATGTTCTTCAGTCATTTCCTCTTCTTTGTTGCTCAGAGGACAATTTGGACTTGTATAAATTCCTATTCTGTGTAAGTGTTTGGCCAAATAATCATGTTCTGTAAGTAATCCAAAATTTGCTACTGCAGCTTTACGTGGGATTTCTGGAATAATTTCTGGATTTTTAAACAAAATGTTCCATTTTTTTTATCTTTGGCTTTGTTAGATATTGATTGGTTTCGTTTGTTTTTATATTCGCTTTTAATTAATCTTTTTATGGATCTAAAGGGTAAGCTTTTCCCTTAGTTTTGAATTAAATTTGTACCATTTTTGGCAAGAAAATCAGCTGATTCATTTCCAGTAATTCCACAATGTGGAGGTATCCACAATAATATAATTCTTTTCTGTAGTTTTTGAAGTTTTTGGAATATTTTGTGACATTCTTCAATTTGGATTGACCTCATTTTATATGAAATTAATTCATATAATGCTGCTTTAGGATCGGCAAGTATGACAGCATTTTTAAATTTATCTATTCTGTATAGAAAGTGTTGGAGTGAAATATGAATAGCCGTTTCTTCTGCATTATAATTTGTTGTGTGGTATCCTGCTGGTTGACGGAAAGAGAATAGTGCACACTTAATTCCTGCTCCTGAGTTGTTGCCCAAGTTAGATCCATCTGTGTAGATATGTAACCATTCTTCAGGTGGGTATCTATTGTTCAGAGTTTCTAATGCGAGCGCTTTTAGTACAAGTGTGGAAGTTTCAGATTTTTTAACTATTTGTTCTAAACCTAATTAAATATTAATTGGTTCAAAAGTCAGTGGGTTTTCCTTGATAAAAATGTTTTCTTTAGAATTAGGAAGATTCAGATCTGTTTTTAATTCCATAACTTTCTGCAGGAAACTTGTTTGTGCTTTCATCCTGAATGGTTGTAGTAATCTTTTCTCCCAATTTGTTGTTTTTAACCGCAACATTTTTTCATGTTGTATTAGTGCCTGCTCCTCTAAGGTTAGATGTTTGGGATAGTTCCGAGTTAAGGCTTGCATTGCTGTGATTGGAGTTGATTTTGCTGCATTGGTTATGAGTCGCAGGGCCTGATTTTGGCATACTTTTAGGTGATTTATGTTAGAACTGTTTCCTGTAATTATTACCTCTGCATTATAAAGAAGTATTGGCCTGATGAATGTGTTGTATGTGGTGTTCAGTGTCTCCTAATACCTGCCCCATTTTACTGCAGCTAATCTTTCCAAATTGAAAATTTTGATGTTGATTTGTTTACTACTGCTATTGCTAATAATACTTCTGCAAATACTACAGTGTTTGCTTAGAGAAAGTTGTGTCCCTAGGTACAGCAGGAGTATGTACCTAGGGACAGCTTGCAGAATATTACAAATGTTGCTTTTAACACTCAATGTGCAGCAAAATTTATGCAAATAATATTCCTCATTTTAGCTAATAAATGAAGGTTAATAAAGTGTATGTCATTATTGCTGTAAATTTAAATTTAAAAATGTGAAAATGTTGTTTTAAAAAATTGTCCCTAGGTACAGAACTCTCCCCAACTAATATTACGTAAATGCAAGAACTAATCTCTTCAGGATCCAAGAAGAAAGCACTGTAATCTCTGGCTAAAAAACCAGTTTCTGATTTTTGGACTACCCGTGCACTCACCTGCAAAAATGTTGTCCTCTGTAGTCTAGAGGTAACATGGAGGTTATATGGCAGACTCTGGTTCCTGAGGTGGCGAGTTCAAAACATGGAGAAGGAGGATGGTTTTTCTGGCATGAAAGCCTTTCTTGGCTTGCATCGTAAAGGAAATAAAGTCAATGGTATGTCATAGATTCAAAGTTAATTAATTAATCTCAAGCCTGTTAAAGGGATCCCTGAGCAAAGTTAAGCCTCCTTTCATGCCAATTCAAGAATGACATGCTTTGAAACACCAGCTAAATACCGTCATAAATGAAAGCCCCATTTTCAATTTTCTAAACCAAATTTGAAGCATGGGCTGCTGCACACAATATGTATTTTACATGCAATAATCTTTCTAAAAATTACGTAGAAAATGAAGCTACTTATAGCGAAGCAGTAAGTATTATACAAATATAACTATCTGTAACAAAAAAAACTTCACTTATCTTATATGAAAGATGATGTCAATTTTTTTCAACTTCAACTAGTTCAACAACTAAGAATAATTGACATATTTTTCTTAAGATAGGTGAATATTTGTATTAAAAATAGTTATATTTGTATAATCCTTATACAATTTTTAATTTGATTGATATATTTACAAATAATGAGAAAGTTATTAGTAAACTTACTTGAAGAGCTGGTTGCTATGGATGACTTACAAACGCCATTCCAGCTTTTTTTAATGAAACAAGAGTTTTGATAAACACATTCCAAAATATATTTACATTAATATACCATTTTACATTAAGAGCTACAAATTAAACAAAAATAGAAAAGGGCACATCAGACTTATTTGGAGTTAGATATGTTGTATATAAGCAAAGAAGTAATTGTGGAACACCATCAAGAGTAACAGACACTACATCATCGGAACCACTGGACAGCGAACTTTTTGATGTGACCATAGATCCGCTCACATGACCACCGACTGCCAGGGGTAAGTCTGAGCCTCAGAAGGACCACAAAGAATCTCCATTTTCTCTGCAAATACGACCTTCGGATAAAATCTTCTCCTTCTGGATGCAACCCTGCTGTCCTTCATGAAATGTTGTATCCGAAAGCTGAACCAGTGGTATGAAGCTTTCATTGTGTTCTCTGTTCCGTTCATTCAGCTCTTCGGCGTAACTATTTAGGGAAATTCCCTCTGCTTCTTCAGCCTCATCTTGTTCTTATAATGTCGTGCTCTTCGGCAGTATTTCATATGTTGTTACAGCTTCATCTTGTCATAAAATCGGGCGAGGCTGGAATTTCCAACTGGCTTTACAACCTCATCCTGGTCTAAAAATATCTTGTTCTTCTTAGATATTTCATCTATTTTAAAGTCCCATCTTGTTCTTAAAAAGGCGTGCTGTTCTGCAGCGTTTCATCCGATTCTACAGGTTCATGTTGTTCATATAGTATCGTGCTATTGATGTGACTTCTCACATCTAAGGGATAAAAGATAAAACAATGAAAATTGATGTGTTGTAGCCATAACCACAGGTCATGGCCTTCTCTATGGTTGTACGAAATATTTTAACAAGCTTTATTACTCTGCTTCCTTTAAATTGAAATATTTGCAGAAATTATCTTATTCCTTCTTGCCTTGTAGTGGAGTATGTGAATATTTGAGCAATTATGGGCCAAAAACCGAAAATTATTTTCCTATATTAAAAGCAAGAGAAGACCATATTAGGATTGAAATTGTTAGAAAAAAAATTAGAAGTTCAACCGTTATTAGAAGAAATCCGAGGATTTAGAAACAAATGGGTCGAACGCCTTATTCACTGCCAAGAGAAAGAATTCCAAAACAAGCTTTCAATTATAAATGAAAAGACGAAGATCAATAGGACGCCTCCTAAAGAGATGGCTTCAGGAAATGTGAGACTGGAGCAGGCTTAAGCCTAACCCGTGAAGGAAGACGAAGAAGATGAAGAAGAAGAAAAAGAAGAATAATAAGAAGAATACTCGTGAAGGAAGAAAAAGAAGACGAAGAAGTGGAAGATGATGATGATAATGATGATGACGATGACATTGACGACGATGATGATGACGACGATGATGATGATGATGATGATGATGATGATGATGATGATGATGATGATGATGATGATGATGATGATGATAAAAGTTCATCCAATATTTGCGGAACATGGTTTTCATTACTTGTGCACGCATTCTTAAATATCGTGGGAGGCGTTTACATTGTGGTTAGATGTTCCTCTATTAGCTCACGTCCTTTTAGACGATAAAATCCTTGAAAGTTGTAATTTTAAGTTCTTTTTAAATTCTGCACAAAATCGATTACTCTGGGTTGTGCTGCCATCTACTTCAACTTTCTATAACCACAGATGTACAAGAAAGGCACACCTACTGTGAAACTTATTAGAAGTGTTGTTTTTCTTAAATTAAGCTATGAAAACTGGTTTTATAATGTTTTGTACAAAATATTCAATTAATATAAACATACAGACCTTACTCATAAATTATGTAATTTAGTTTTGGAATGAGGAACACTTTCTTCAGTTTTGAAGTATTCATGTTCAGCGCATGTCAACAAACTTGTGTCTTGTTTACACTGTACTTACATGTATTTAAAATCATGTACAGGCTAGTTACTTTACACATTAAAGTTAGTTTTATTGAAGTTGTGAAATAAAGTATTCAATAAGTAGCCACTGACGAAAGTTCAAGGAAATTAAGAGAGACAGAGAAGTTTGTCGTAAATGATGGAAATAAAGCTGCAACTTTTAAAGAAAATAATACTGATATAATATATTTAGCCACTGAAGGCAACAAAAAGTTCACTATTTAGTTCTACTAGTAGTACGAAAGTAAGGTATACACTGAGCGGTGAGTAGATTGTCATCCACTGTGGTGGATTGCAAAGTCTTTTCTCAGATTTTAGTGTATCTACAAGAGACGGTCAAGGTTTTAGAGATGAAATAGTGGTCAAATGCGAGACCCATGACTCTGTATACTCTGCATGCTACCAAACCCACATGCTTCTGAAATATGTCAGAGATCTGCATTTAACATAAGCAGAAAGACAGAAGAACGGCGGATGCATTTGTCAGTAACATATATGCCAGAAAGTGTTTCTTCAATTTAGGGAATAGAAAAAAGTCATGTGGGGCTAAATCCTGATAATAGGGAGGGTTGAGGGATGCACTTCACATTGATTTTTGAAAGATATTCAGTAACAATATTGGCAATATGTGGTCGCGCATTATCGCCTTGCAGCATCCAGCCTGCTACACGGAAATGTCGTATTTTGCACTTGATATGGACCTGCAATGTTTTCAGGATATCGCTGTAGTATTAAGCAGTTACTGATGTGTGTGCAGGTACAACATGCTAATTAACCATTCCATGAATATCAAAGAATGAGATGACAATAACTTTCCCAGCAGAAGCAACCACTTTTGCTTTTTGGGGGGTTGGTGATGAAGAAGATTTCCATACTGAGATTTGCTTTTTGCTCTCAGGATCAAAATGATGTTGCCGAGGTTCATTAGCAGTGATTATGTTTGAAAGAAACTCCAGATCTTCCTCTAACGTCAACCTTAACTTCATGCAGACCTGCATGCAAATGACCTTTTGTTCAGGAATCAACAGTCTTTGAACCCATCGCGCACAAAGACGTTTCATGTGTAATGTTTCTGACATCAACGTGTGGGTAACACCCAATGAAATGTTCAGTATTTACGAAAGTGATCTTAAGGTCATTTGTCTATCCTCTCTCACAAAGGCAGCAGCAGTGTTGATGTTTACTTCCGTAATGCCAGTAACTGGAGCACCGGGTCCATCTTCCTTTGAAATTGATTGTCTCCCCTCTTTAAACATTTTAAACCACCTTCGAGCCGTGCTGTAGGGAAGAACAGACTCTCCAAAGGCCGCCTGTAACATTGTATAGGCCTCAACTGAAGATTTGTTGAGATGAAAGCAGAATTTCAAAGCCGCATATTATTCCTCGCGTGTTACATTCATTGCAGCGGTAGTCGATACTGAATATGTCTGAACTTGCCTGGTACTCACAGGTGGGAATCAGGAGTACCAACAATGAAACTACTACGACGTGTTTGTTTCACATTAAGCTAACAGAATATAATAAGATTGAATTTTAGTGTGAAAAATTATGATCATTCTTTATTGAAGAGCCCTTGTACTACTTGACAAAGCCTTGAGGCGTATTGACATTCAGTGACCACCGCTGCTTTTGTTTTCTAATCTGCAGTTTAAAAGAGTGAAATATTAGTAGGTTGGCGTTCAGTAAGTTATGAAACAGAAAAGGAGCACTTGAGAGCTGTGGGTTTAATATGAAAGGCTAGCCAATTTTTATATGCAACATGGGTGCATAATAATCATTAACATGATGTTAATGGTAATAAATGCATTGAATATGTACCCACATAATTATTTATAAGACTTTTTTCTCAAATAATAAAAATGAGGCTAAACACCCCTATCTTCTGCAGTTTACATAACGGTAAAAAGAGAGAGAAACAACTAAATCGTTGGATAGAGTCAACATGAGAAATTCATTGCCATGGCAGGGATTTGAACTGATTGATTTTCCCGGTATACCACTAGGGGCTCTCACAACCGAGATACACCGTTATTGGCAACTTACTATCGTATGTACTTGATTCCCAAGTTTTATCATTTAACGCTTATTAAATTAATCATTTCCATCAATTAACTAAAATAATAAGAGTTAAATGATGAGGCCTGGGACTCAAGTACTTTCGACAGTAAGTCGCCACAAACGGTGTATCTCGGATGTGAGAGCCCCTAGTGGTCTACCGGGAAAATATACGAGTCAAATGGAGAATTTAATGTCAGGACGGCACGTTGACCATGGTAGCTCAAATGGTTAGAGCGACTGGACGGAAACCAGGAAATGCATGTTTCAAATTCCGGCCATGGCACTGAATTTTTCAGGTTGACTGTATCCATCAAAAACCTTGGTCTATATACGGCCAGCATGAAGAAGTGATTAATTTCCATCAATTAACTAAAACTAAATTGTTTACTACATTTTTTATATTAAATGATTATTGCAATTATTGGAAGTGCACCTTAATATAGCTAATTTTCTAGTGAGATCAATCAGTGCAAGAGGCATAATTTCTAAATAAGTGATTTACTCAACTGGCAAAAAGTACATCAATAGCAATGTTCCATCACTTAAAGATGCCTCACTATCATTGTCGCTATTATCCTATAGAAATCATCAACCTCGAGCTTCTTGTTTGAGCATTTCATTCCTTTTCCCTTTAATTATCAATTCTTTAAGTCTACTGGTTACAAAAAGCATGTCATTAATGGAAAGCTTTTGTATTAAATAATTTCTATAATTATAGGTGGTATATTGTCGCGAACCCATATCTACAATCACGTGGCTTGTTTACGCAAAAGAAACTGATAGGAGGGCAGTGTGGAATCCAAGAGCCCGCGGACAAAGGTAACAGGCAGATAAGGGTCTGCCGAAACAAACAAACTGAGATGAATGGAAATTTCCAGTTACTTTAAAGAGGTGTCAGTTGTAAACAAGAGTGAGTAAACTGAGTAGAGTTTAGAAATACTGTTGTGAAATGAGAGACAGACAGCTGTTTTGTAGAAACGAGAGCTAAGGATGTAATCTGCCGTAACTGAAATGAAATGTGTGTAGTGTTTAACGCCCGCTTTTACTATATACGGCACCGCAGGCGGTGACACTGATGGTACGTGAGATGAAGATGGAGCACCGGTGGAATGAGATGGCGGGGGAAAATGGAGGTCCTGGAGAAAACCTGGCCCAGCGCCATGTTGTCCACCACAAATATCAGTTTGCGGTCACCTGGGATCGAACGCAGGCCGCCTTGGTGAGAGCCAAGCGGTCTAACCACTGAGTCACGGCATGGCCTGCCGTCACTGTTTGTTGTTGTGATTGACCTTGGTAGACTGTTGGTGTATGTAGGGTAATGCTGCCGTAATCAATAAGAGTATTTCTACGAAAATAAAGGAGATTTTTAATTTCTGCAACTCTGCCTCTTAATTCTACGATTCCACAAAGTGACAATATTGTAATAGAACTTATTTGCTGAAGCATGGTCAGTCTGTGCAAATAGGCCATTACCGTAATATAAGACATGATATAAATGCATTACAATGTGGAGCTATACAAAGGTAGGTATATGTGGTTTTAGATATTATTATTGCAGTTAATATTGAAACACAATCTCTTGTTGGTTTAATAGTGATGGATCTGAATAAAGATAAGATAGGATACTTTATTCACCTTTTGATTTATACATAAATCATGGCTTCGTCAGTAATACTACATAATAATATAACATAATACTATATACAACAGTATGTAGAATATGAAGTAGCATATAAAAGAAAATAACGTTATATTCATAGTTTTGGTTTATATCACATTATATAACATAGATATCTCCTCCCCATCCCGACATAGCTACGAATGTAAAACATGCAACATAAATGGAAGATAAACAACAGTTCTATTGAATTTGATTCAATGTACCTAGAGGATTAAAGTGCTATATATACAATCCCAAAGAAGTTTATGTGCAGTATCTACTGAGAAATCACAAAGGGATTTTGATTCCATCTTTCTTCATGTCACAGTATTCAATCACATTGTATATGATATCTTGCACCAGCCAATGTATGACATGTTATATCTGAACAGTGTACATACACCGGACCTGCTGTTTATGCGTGATAACTTCATTTAAACATCTCTGTGTTTGTAATTTTTCCTTGTACACCTGCTCGCTTTGATTTAGGCATGTTAGGAAAGTTAAACAAAGTTTCAAGACCAAAATTTTCATAGTTTCAAAGCAATGAGGAGTGTTTCAAACTTTTCAAAAATTCTTTCAGTGTGGGCATTCATACAGGAATATCACAATTACAAGTTAAGGTAGCAAAATTGCAAACTTATAGACAAATACCACTTGAAAATTGCAATTGCAAAACAAGATGATTTACATTTATTTAGAGAACTTCTTGATATATCTAATTCAAAACACACACATACACACACACACACACACACACACACACACACACACATACAAATATAATAATTTGTAACCTAAAACTTCACTTATCTTATAAGAAATGATGATACTTTTCTTATAAATTGTCAAATTACTAGATAAAGTTATAAATTCCTTTCTTGGAAGTGTTGAAAACAGTTTTGTTGTAATAAATTAAATTTAAAGGGAGTCAATTAATGACACACTGGAGGCAAAGTGTCTGATACATGTTCCGGAAAATTTAAAGGTCACTGTTGTTTAGTGTCACTAATCATCTCCCTTTTAAATTTAATTTAAAGCTATGAGACTTACATTAGAGCCTGAAATTAGGATTTCTTCTTTATCTATTATCAATTAATAATAAATTTAACTTTGGTATTTATAGGAAGTCCACTCATACTGATAATTACATAAAACATAAGAGTTTTAACGCTTTTTCCACATAAATTTGCTACGTTCAATTTTTGATTTATAGGTTATTAAAAATACCCCTGAATAAAGATAAATTTAATAAACTCCATAAACTATGGAACCTTTTTCTGGCCCAGGGGTGGTAAGGAAGGACTGAAGAGGACTGTACTCTACCTTTTTTGGATCTTAAGATCACAAAGAAGGCAATGAAAAACTGGAATTTGGTATTCATAGAAAAGCAACACACACAGATGATTACATCATAGCAAATAGTTTCAATCCAATTCCACACAAACACGCCACCATCAAGAGTCGCACACACAGATTAGTAAATCTACCCCTCAGCCAGCAAGAATATCAAAAAGAATACCATCAAATCTTAAAAACTGCAATTATAATTGAAATGGAAATGCCCTGTAGATAAGAAACTAAAATCATTCAAAATTCAAAAAAGATTAAAACAGATCGCAGCTCTTTGCCAATAAAACAAGAAATTAGATTTGCTAAATTTACTTACCACCCATGGGCCACAAATGAGTTCCAAAAAATATTCAAGAAATACAATATAACATTAGCACCAAAAAACAATTACAACATTAAAAACCCACTTAACTGTAATAATACTGATAAGATAAAAGCAGAAGAAAAGTGAGACATTTACAAGGTTAAGTGTAAAAACTGTGAAAAAATTTACATAGGGAGGACAAAAAGAAACATAGGCACTAGAGAGAAAGAACATTTTAGGCACTTAAGATACAAAAATATTGATAAGCCCGCAATAACAGCTCACTTCTGGCCTGAAATTCATGAAATTGAAGATAGCACCAAATTACTGAAATACATACAAAAACACAATGAACTTGTCATATGGGAGAGAATATATATAGAAGAGCATAAAATCCAACTAATGAACTTTGAAATCCTGCCAGAGGTTAACCCCACATTTAAATTAATCACAAAATCAACAAATGGCAGCAGTAACTCCAAAACTACCCACAACATTGGATCATGCTTTAGTCACATAAGAGCCGACGATGCAAACGATGGTTTGCGAAACATGTCCTCAAATTAGGTACGTAAGTGAAGTTGATGGGTAATAAATACGACTCAACCATAATTTAATGAATATTTATACTGCTTTAATTAATGGTTCTAATAAAGATTTCATAAATAAAAAACCTGAAGAATTTAAATATCAAAAAGCTGTTAATGATATTTCTACCCATAAAAAACTAAAAGACAATTATAATTTTTAAAAAAAATTTACTTACAATCCTCGGGTTAATAAACAATTTCAACAAATTTTTAAACGGTTTGGTATAACTTTAGTTCCTGAAAATAAATATAGCACAAAAATTTTACTGCATTTCTCTAAAAAAATTCCTATAAAAATAAACGTGTTGTATTAGTCAATTTTATTGTTTCGATTGTGATAAAGTTGATATTATAAAGACTAAACGTAATTTAGAAACCAAAAAGAGAGAACATTTTTGTAACATTAAGTATATACAGACTCATAAATCGGCAGTAGCATATCATTTTTGGTCATTCAACCATGAAATAAATCCAGAAGTACAATTATTAAAATAATTAAATGGTCCCATAGATTTACTGCTTTGGGAAAATATATTTATTTTAAAAAACAAACATTGTGTCATGAATTTTCAAATACTGACAGTTGATTCGATTTTTAAATTTGTTTTGATTTTAGATTTTAATAATACTAACAATAACATATTAACATCTAGCATTTGTAACGATGACGATAGCTTTGTTGATTCCAGCTGAGGATGTGTAAAAGTTATACATGAAATCTCAATCCCGGAAAATTTATAACAAAAGTGTCATCATTTGTTAGAAGATAAGTGAAGTTTGATTTGATTTGATTTATTGATTCATCCATTAAAACATGTACATGTTATAGGACACGTCAAATTAAAAACTAAGTACAATATTTATAATTAAGGTAGCTAACTAAATATTTACAAATTTAAAAATTCATCCACGCTGTAGAAGCTATTGGCTCTAAGGAAGTTTAATAACAATTTCTTAAATTGATGTTGTGATTCAATCTTTTTTATAGATTCAGGTAGCTTATTGTAAAGATGTAAGCCAACATATGTGAAACTATTTTCATACATCTTTGTTTTGTGTGACTTCACAAATAAATTATTCTTTGTTCTAGTGTTGTGTATATGAATTTCAGAATTTGTTTTGAATAAACTTAGGCTTGCTTTCATATGTACAAGAGTTTCATATATGTATATACTTGGCAAGGTAAGATACCTAATTTACTGAAGTATGGCTTACAACTAGTTGTGTTTGAGAGATCTGCTATGATTCTAATTACTTTCTTTTGGTATCTGAATAGTTTCATACTGTCTTTAGAATTTCCCCAAAAAATTATACCATATGCCAACAAACTGTGTATATATGAAAAGTAGACTATTCTCCAAACTTTCAAGCTTGACATGCCTGTAATCGCCCTCATTAAGAAACACATTTTACTAAGCTTTTTCGTCAATGCCTCTATGTGAGTTTCCCAATTTAAATTTTCATCTAGTATTAGTCCCAGAAATTTGATAGTTTGTACGTAATGTATTTGGTCTTGTCCCAGCATTAATTTTGGATACAATTGACTTCCACTCATTTTATTATAGAAGCTTAGGGATGCTGTTTTCTCCTTACTCAATATTAACATATTGGCACTAAACCATTTTTGAATATATTTTAGATTATTTTCAATATGTACATCTGCCCCTTCCTTGAAATTACAAGTTGCTATATTTGTATATATTTGTTTGCTTCACTGTTAATAACTTCTTATATATATGGGCAATGTCAGTACTTGTGAATTAACAATAGGTTCATGCAAAACTGTAAGCTGCAGATGAAGCAAAGAAATAATAAAACTATAATGTTATAACCCTCTTAGGTTGTACAAATGCATTCAGCATGTATAGAATCAGGTTTGCAAATCTTACACCATTAGATGCAGCTTAACAAACCCCCTGCTTTGAACCAGCATTATACGCTTAATGGGCCGCATTCCAGGAAAACAGCACTCCTTAAAATCATGATGACTTATTTGCTGACTTCTGTCTTATTGAGTGCTAAGAAGAACAAAAGGCTCCACAATATGATATGCATTTCAACAGAATTTTCAAAGTGCATACATATTAAAATTTAAGTTTATCACAATACTCCTTTATTGTTAAGCAGAGGTTTTTGGGGCTAGTATGAAAAGAGCTGTCTTAACTGAAACCGTACATATTAGAAGTTCCCATAGTAATAAGTGAGACCCGGTTTTGGGGCATGGTATCTACTTTATTTATTTTTGAAAATAACTGTAAAAAATCATAGGTGAGTTGTATCAGTCACACCATGTATTTAATTGTTTACTCACAGTATTTTCGCATTATAGATTGTAGACCAGGATGATTTTCGTTTACAAGTTGTGGATAGGGTTGTGTATGCTTAAAGATGGTTTACCATAAGGGTTTACGATCTACTTTAAAACTGAGAGGTAGCTGAAAGGACAGGGGGTCAGATGTTAGAGGTAAATGGTAAAGGGAATTTATAGTCATGTTACATGAAATGAAATGTGTAGTGTTTAACGCCCGCTTATACTACATACTGTACCGCAGGTGAATTTGGTTACAGATAGATAAATAGAAATAGCACAACTTTCTACAAAATACCAGTTTACCATAATGTCAAGATTTTCTACAATACAACTCTTGTAGAGACTTTGGGTGGATTGGTGTTGATAGCTACATTAGCACATTAAGACCCAGTCGGGCTTACCTCCGAGGAGATCTCGTTGCGTGGTGAAGTCAAGATTTGGCGTGGCCTACGGCCGCAACAATACACTTTAAACCCCCCTGCTCCTAGATAATTACCGCTAAAAGTATTAACGGCCAAGCAAAAAACAGGGGGCTAACACACGTTGAACCTAGGGACTTTTTCCCTTTGATCAGCAGAAAGGCTTCTGGAACATTCCATCCGCCATGTTGGTTTAAGTTCACTGACCTGCCGATCATCCATTACTAACCACCGGGTTCAACGTCTAGAGTTGCTGCGTTTGGCATTCTTACTTGTTTAATCCTCCGAAAATATGCAAATTACGGGTTTGACATCTAATGTTCTGCTATGAGGTTTCTACATCTTTACTTCCACAACTTAATACTTTCAACTGTATAAAGAAACCTCATGATATAAAAATTTCAAATAAATTCCTAAAATGAATGAAGTTCCTTCACTTCACCAAAGCATACACGACAGTATATCCATGACCAACTATACTCATCTGATGGCTTTTCTTCATGACGTATACCAATCTACAAGGGCTGCTCAAAAATGAATGATCATAATACTTTACGGTCCTAACTTTTTGCACTAAAATTCAATCATATTATATTCTGTTACTTTAATGTAAAAAAATAGTAGTAGCTTTACTGTTGATACTCCTGGTTTCCGCCTGTGAGAATCAGGCAAGTTCAGACACATTCAGTAATGCCTACTGCTGCAATGGAGATAACACTTGAGGAACAATATATGGTTTTGAAATTCAGCTTTCTTCTCAACAAATCTTCAGATGTGGTCTATACAATGCTACAGGAGGCCTATGGAAAGCCTGTTCTTCCCTACAGCACAGCTTGAAGGTCGTTTAAAATGTTTCAAGAGGGAAGACAATCAATTTCAAAGGAAGGTAGTTCCGGTGCTCCGGTTACTGTTCTTACGGAAGAAAACATCAACACTCCTGCTGCCATTGTGAG
>CM060948.1:331185064-331232564 GCA_030765055.1 Mantis religiosa | reverse complement strand
ATGGGCAGGTGGGTGGGTGGATAGGTGGATGGATGGATCGATGGATGGACGGATGGATGGATGGATCAATGGATGGATGGATGGATGAACTGATGGATGGATGGATGGATGGATGGACGGACGGACGGATGGATGGACGGACGGACGGAATGACGGATGGACGGACGGATGGATGGAGAGATGGCTAGAGAGACGGACGGATGGATGGACGGACGGATGGACGGACGGATGGACGGATGGATGGTGGGATTGATGGGTGGATGGATGGGTGGGTGGGTGAGCGTTTGGATGGGTGTGTATATATGAATGGGTGGGTGGATGGATGGATGGACGGGTGGATGGATGGACGGATGGTTAGATGGGTGGGTGGATGGGTGGGTGGGTTGGCGGATGGGTGGATGGGTGGATGCATGGATAGGTTGATGGATGTGTGGATGGATGGGTGTAGGAATGGATGGATGAATGGATGGTTGGATGGATGGATGGTTGGTTGGGTGAATGGGTTGAAGGTTGGATGGGTGGATGGGTAGAAGGGTGGAAGCTTGGATGGTTGGATGGGTGGGTGGAAGGGTGGATGGGCGGAAGGGTGGATGGGTGGTAGGGTGGATGGTTGGATAGGTGGATGTGTGGAAGTGTGGATTGGTGGGTGGGTGTGTGGGCGGATGTGTGGATGAATGGATGGGTGGATGGATGGATGCATCGATGGATGGATGGACGGATGGATGGACGGGCGGACGGATGGTTGGATGAATGGATAGATGGATGGAGGAGTGGATGGATGGATGAATGGTTGGGAGGTTGGGTGGATGGGTGGAAGGGTGGATTTCTGTATTGGTGGAAGGGTAGAAGGTTGAATGGTTGGATGGGTGGATAGATGGGTGGGTGGAAGAGTGGATGTGTGGAATGGTGGATGGGTGGATGGCTGAATGGGTGGACGGATGGACGGACAGAAGGACGGACGGATGGATGGATGGACGGATGGATGATTGGACGGACGAATGGATGGACGGCCGGATGGATGGACGGACGGATGGATGGACGGACGGATGGATGGACGGACGGATGGATGGCTGGACGGACGGACGAATGGACAGACGGACGGAGGGACGGACGAACGGACGGACGGATGGACGGACGGATAGATTGATGGATGGGTGGATGGGTGGAAGAGGAAGAGTGGATGGGTGGATGTGTGGATGGGTGGATGGGTCAAAGGGTGGATGGCTGGATGTGTGGATGGAAGGACGGAGGGAGGGACGGACGGACGAAAGGACGGACGGATGGATGAATGGATGGATGGATGAATGGATGAATGGATGGATGGACCAATGGATGGATGGATAGATGGATGGAGTGATGGATGGATGGACGGATGGATGGTTGTACGGATGGAAGGATGTTCGAACGAATGGATGGATGGACGAACGGTTGGATGGACGGATGGATCGGTGGACTAATGAATGGATGGACGGATGGATGGTAGGACGGATGGATGGACGGACGGATGGATGGACGGACGCATGGACGGACGGATGGATGGACGGACGTACTAATGGATGGATGGATGGGTGGATGGATGTGGGGATGGATGGGTGGATGGATGGCTGCATGGATGGATGGGTGGATGAATGGGTGAATGGATGGATGGATGGAAGGATGGTTGGATGGGTGAATGGGTGGATGGGTGGAAGGGTGGATGGGAGGATTGGTAGAAGGCTGGATGGGTGGATGTTTGGATAGGTGGATGGGTGGATGGGTGGATGGGTAGATGAGTGGAAGGGTGGATGTGTGGGTGCGTGGATGGTTGGATAGGTGGATGGGTGGGTTGGTGAGAGGGTGGATGGGTGGTTGGATAGATGGATGGATTGACGGGTGAATGAATGGACGGATGGATTGACGGACGAACGGACTAATGGATGGATGGATGGATGAGTGGATGGGTGGAAGGGTGGATGGGTGGGTGGGTGGTTGGATGGGTGGATGGGTGGATGGATTGACGGGTGGATGGATGAACGGATGGACGGACGGACGGATGGATGGACGGACGGACGGAGGGACGGACGGAGGGACGGACGGTTAGATGGACGGACGGATGGACGGATGGAAGAATGGATGGACGGACGGATGGACTGATGGATGAATGGGTGGATGGGTGGATGGTTGGGTGGGTGGATGGATGGATGGGTGGATGGATGGACAGGTGAATGCATGGACGGATGGACGGAGGGACGGATGGACGGACGGATGAATGGACGGACGGATGTATAATGGATCGATGGATCGATGCATAGTTGGATGGATGGATGAATCGATGGATGGATGGAAGGGTGGATGTGTGGATGGGTAGATGGGTGGATGATTGGGTGAATGGATCGATGGATGGATGGAAGGATGTTTGGATGGGTGAATGTGTGGATGGGTGGAAGGGTGGATGGATAGAAGGGTGGATGTGGATGGTTGGATAGGTGGGTGGGTGGATGGCTGGATGAGTGGAAGGGTGGATGTGTGTTAGGGTGGATGGTTGGATGGGTAGATGTGTGGATGGGTGGAAGTGTGGATGGGTGGGAGTGTGGTTAGATGGGTGGATGGGTGGTTCGATGGATGGATTCATGGATTGACGGGTGGATGAATGGACGGATGGATTGACGGATGGACGGACGGACGGACTAATGGATGGATGGATGAGTGGATGGGTGGAAGGGTGGATGGGTGGGTGGGTGATTGGATGGGTGGATGGGTGGATGGATGGACGGGTGGATGGATTAACGGATGGACTGGCGGGTGGATGGATGGACGGACGGATGTACGGACGGACGGATGTATGGACGGACGGATGGACGGACGGACGAATGGACGGACGGACGGATGGACGGTTGGATAAATGGGTGGATGGGCGAAAGTTTGGATGGGTGGATGGGTGAATGGGTAAGTGGGTGGATGGATGGATGTGTAGATGGATGGACGGTTGGATGGATGGACAGATGGACGGAGGGACGGACGGATGGATTGACGCACAGACGGACGGATGGATGGATGGATCGATTGATGCATAGTTGGATGGATGGATGGAAGGGTGGATGTGTGGATGGGTAGATGGGTGGATGGGTGGAAGAGTGCATGGGCGGATGGGTGGTTGGTTGGGTGGGTGGTTGGGTGGATGGATGGCTGGGTGAGTGGGTAGATGGATGAATGGGTGGATGGATGGATGGGTGGATGGATAGGTGGATGGATGAATGGATGGATGAATGAATGGGAGGATGGGTTAATGGGTGGATGGATAGACGGTTGGTCGGAGGGGCAGATACACGGAGGGATGGATGGAAGGACGGACGGATGGATGGATGAATCGATGGATGGATGCAAGGGTGGATGTGTGGATGGTTAGATGGGTGGATGGGTGGAAGTGTGTATCGGCGGATGGGTGGTTGGTTGGGTTGGTGGTTGGGTGATTGGGTGGGTTGGTGGATGGTTGGGTGGGTTGGTGGATGGGTGGATAGATGGGTTTGTGGGTAGATGGATGGATGGGTGGATTGATGGTTGGGGGATGGATAGGTGGATGGATGGACAAATGGGAGGAAGGGTTGATGTGTGGAAGGGTGGATGGATGGACTTCTGGACGGATGGACGAATGGACGGACGGACGGACGGATGCATGGATGGCTGGCTGGATGGATGGATGGGGGGAAGGTGGATGGGTGGATGGTTGGAAGGGTGGATGGTTGGATGGGTAGACGGGTGGATGCGTAAATGGGTGGATTGGTGGATGGGAAGGTGGGTGGGTGGATAGGTGGATGGATGGATGCATGGATCAATGGACAGATGGTTGGATGGATGAACTCATGGATGGTTGGATGGACGGACGGATGGATGGACGGACGGAATGACGGATGGACGGACGGACGGACGGATGATGGACGGATGGACGGATGGATGGTGGGGTTGATGGGTGGATGGGTGGAAGGGTGGATGGGTGGATCGGTGGATGGATGGGTGGGTGGTTGAGCGGCTGGATGGGTGTGAATATTTAAAGGGGTGGATGGATGGATGGACGGGTGGATGGATGGACGGATGGACATGCGGACGGACGGATGGATGGATGGTTGGTTGGATGGGTGGATGGCTGGCTGGGTGGTTGGATGGGAGGGTGGGTGGTTTGATGGGTGGGTGGGTGGTTTGATGGGTGGGTGGATGGGTGGGTGGACTGATGGATAGGTTGATAATGGGTGGATGGATGGGTGGAGTGATGGATGGGTGAATGGATGGGTGGATGGATGGATGGGTGGTTGGGTGGATGGGTTGAACGGTGGATGGGTGGAAGGGTAGAAGGGTGGATGGTGGCTGGTTGGATGGGTGGGTAGGAGGGTGGGTGGATGGGCGGATTTGTGGATGGTTGGTAGGGAAGATGGTTGGATGGGCTGATGTGTGAATGGGTGGAATGGTTGGGTGGATAGATGGGTGCATCGATGGATGAATGGACGGATGGATGGACGGACGAACGGACGGATGGTTGGATGAATGGATGGATGAATGGATGGGAGGTTGGGTGTATGGGTGGAAGGGTGGATGTGTGTATATGTGGATGGGTAGAAGGTTGAATGGTTGGATGGGTGGATGGATGGGTGGGTGGAAGAGTGGATGTGTGGAATGGTGGATGGGTGGATGGATGGACGGATGGATGATTGGACGGACGAATGGATGGGCGGCCGAATGGATGGACGGACGGATGGTTGGACGGACGGTTGGATGCCTGAACGGACGGACGGATGGACGGATGAACGGGCGGATGGACGGATGCACGGACGGAGGGACGGACGAAAGGACCGACGGATGGACGGACGGATGGATTGTCGGATGGATGGATTGATGGATGGTTGAATGGGTGGATGGGTGGAAGTGTGGATGGGTGTATGGTTGGATGGGTGATGGGTCAAAGGGTGGATGGCTGGATGTGTGCATGGTGTGGTGGGTGGGTGGATGGGTGGGTGGATGGGTGGATGGAAGGATGAATGGATGGATGGACGGATGGATGGATGGTTGGACGGATGAATGGATGGAAGGACGGACGGACGTATGGTAGTATTGATGAATGGATGGACGGAAGGATGGCTGGATGGATGGAAGGGTGGATGGGTGGATGTGTTTGTGGGTGAATGTGTGGATGGTTGTGTGGATGTTTGTGTGGGTGGATGGATGTGTGTGTGGATGGATGCATCGTTGGATGTATGGTCGGATGGATGGATGGACGGACGGATGGAGGGCTCGATGGATGGATGAATGAATGGGTGGATGGCTGGAAGAGTGTAAGTGTGGATGGCAGGATGGGTAGAAGGTTGAATGGTGGGATGGGTGGATGGATGGGTGGTTGGAAGAGTTGATGTGTGGAATGGTGGATGGGTGGATATTTGGATGGGTGGATGGATGGGTGGTTGGGAGAGTTGATGTGTTGAATGGTGGATGGGTGGATGGGCGGATGTGTGGATGGGTAAAATGGTGGATGGGTGGATGGGAGTTTGCATGGGTGAGTGGGTAGGTTGGATGGGTAGGTTGGTGGATGGGTGGGTGGATGGGTGGTTAGGTGGATTGGTGGATGGGTGTTTGGGTGATTCGGTGATTGGGTGGGTGGGTGGATGGACGGACGGATGGAAGGTTGGATAGAGGGATGGATGGATGAATGAATGGGTGGATGGGTAGAAGAGTGGATGGGTGTGTTGGTAATTCGGTCGATGGGTGGAAGGTTGGATGTGTGGATGGGTCTATTGGTGGATTGGTGGGTGGGTGGAAGGGTGGATGAATGTGTGGATGGATGGATACATCGATGGATGGATGGTCGGATGGATGGATGGATGGACGGACGGATGGGCGGAGGGATGGATGAATGGATGAAAGGGTGGAAGGGTGGATGGGAGGATGGGTGGATGGGTAAAATGGTGAATGGGTAGATGGTTGGATGGGTGAAACGGTTGATGTTTGGCTGGCGGTTGGGGTGGGAGGGTGGGTGGTTGGATGGGTGGGTGTGTGGTTTGATGGGTGGGTGGATGTGTGGTTGGGTTGGTGGATGGGTGGTAGGATGGGTGGGTGAATGGATGGATGGGTGGATGGATGGGTGGGTGGATGAATGGGTGGATGGATGAATGGATGGTTGGATGGGTGGTTAGGTGGATGGGAGGGTGGGTGATTTGTTGGGTGGTTGGGTGGATGGAATGGTGGATTGACGGACGGATGGATGGATGGAGGGATTGATGGATGAATGGATGGGTGGATGTGTGGAAGGCTGGGTGGGTGGAAGGGTGGATGTGTGGCTTGGTGGATGGGTGGATTGGTGGATGGGTGAATGGATGGATAGGTGGTTGGATGGATGGAACGATGGGTGGATGGACGGATGGATGGACGGACGGACGGACGGAGGGATGGATGGACGGATGGACGGATGGATGAATGGATGGATGGATGGTAGGTTAGAGGGATGGACGGATGGATGGATGGTTAGATGGGTGGATTTGTGGGTGGGTGGATGGGCGGGTGGATGGGTGGGCGGGAGGATGAATGGATGGGTGGATGGATCGACGGGTGGATGGATGGACGGTTGTACTGAGGGACGGTTGGACGGATGGACGGACGGTCGGACGGATGGATGGATGGCTGGATGGATGGGTGGAAGGGGAATGGGTTGAAGGGTGGATGGGTGGATGGGTAGGTGGGTGGGTGGATGGATGGATCGATGGATGGACGGATGGATGGATGGGTCAATGGATGGATGGATGGATGGATGAACTGATGGTTGGATGGATGGACGGATGGTTGGACGGACGGATGGATGGACGGACGGACCGACGGATGGAGGGACGGACGGATGGACGGACGGATGGATGGACGGCTAGAGGGACGGATGGACGGATGGATGGACGGACGGATGGACGGATGGATGGTGGGATTAAACGGTTGATGGGTGGATGGGTGGATGGATGGGTGGTTGGGTGAGCGGCTGGATGGGTGTGTATATATGAATGGGTCGGTGGACGGGTGGATGGATGAATGGATGGACAGGTGGATGGATGGACGGATGGATGGATGGACGGGCGGACGGACGGACGAGTGGATGGATGGATGGGTGGATGTGTGGAAGGGTGGATGGGTGGATGGGTGGAGGGGTGGCTGGGTAGTTGGATGGTTGGGTGGGTGGTTTGATGGTTGGTTGGGTGTATGGGTTGAAGGGTGGATGGGTGAATGGATGGATGGGTAGAAGGTTGGATGGGGGATGGTTGGATGGGTGGTCGGATGGGTGGATGGGCGGAAGGGTGGATGGGTGGTACGGTGGATGGTTGGATGTGTGGATGGATGGGTTAATGGATGGATGCATCGATGAATGGATAAATGGATGGACGGACGGAAGGATGGATGGATGAATGGATAGATGGATGAATGGAGGAATGGAAGGATGGATGAATGGATGTGTGGATGGGTGGAAATGTGGAAGGGTGGATGGGTGGATTGGTGGATGGGTAGAAGGTTGAATGGTTGGATGGGTGGATGGATGGGTGCGTGGAAGAGTGTATGTGTGGAATGGTGGATGGGTGGAGGGGTGGATGGGTGGATAGATGGACGGATGGACGGACAGAAGGCGGACGGATGGATGGATGGATGGGTGGTAGGGTGGAAGGGTGGATGGGTGGAAGGGTGCATGGGTGGATGAGTGGACGGATAGTTGGGTGGGTGGTGGGTGGATGGATGGATCGATGGATGGACGGGTGGATGGAAGGATTGATGGATCAATGGATGGATGGATGAATGGATGATCTGATGGTTGGATGGATGGACGGATGTTTGGACGGACGGATGGTTGTACGGACGGATGGATGGACGGACGGATGGACCGACGGATGGGCGGATGGACGGACGGACGGATGAATGGACGGATGGAGGGACGGACGGATGGATGGACGGATGGATGCACGGATGGATGTTGGGATTGAAGGGTTGATGGGTGGATGGGTGGATGGATGGGTTGGTGGGTTAGCGGCTGGATGGGTGTGTATATATGAATGGGTGGATGGGTAGATGGATGGGTGGATGGATGTGTCGGTGGGTGGATGGATGGATGGATGGACGGGTTGATGGATGGACGGATGGATGGATGGACGGGCGGACGGACGGACGGACGGATGGATTGATGGGTGGATGAATATGTGGGAGGATGGGTGGATGTGTGGCTGGTTGGTTGGATGGGTGGGTGGGTGGTTTGATGGATGGGTTAATGGGTGGGTGGGTGGGTGGATGGATGCATAGGTTGATGGATGGGTGGATGGACGGGTGGATGGATGAATGGGTTGATGGATGGGTGGATGAATGGATGGATGGGTGGTTGGGTGGATGGGTTGAAGGGTGGATGGGTGGATGGGTAGAAGGGTTGATGGGGAGATGGTTGGATGGGTGGTCGGTTGCGTGGATGGGCGGAAGGGTGGATGGGTGGTAGGGTGGGTGGTTGGAAGGGTGCATGTGTGGGTGGATGGATGGGTTAATGGATGGAAGCATAGATGGATGTATGGACGGATGGAATGACGGACGGAAGGACGGATGGATGGAAGAATGGATAGATCGATGGATGGAGGAATGGATGGATGAATGGATGGGTGGATGGCTGGAAGAGTGGAAGGTTGAATGGTTGCATGGGTGCATGGATGGGTGGTTGGAAGAGTTGATGTGTGGAATGGTGGATGGGTGGATAGGTGAATGGGTGGTTGGATGGACGGATGGACGGATTGAAGGGCGGACGGATGGATGGATATACGTAAGGATGATTGGAGGGACGAATGGATGGACGGCCGGATGGATGGACGGACGGAGGGACGGAGGGACGGACGAACGGACGGCGGATGGACGGACGGATGGACGGACGGACGGATGGATTGATGGATGGGTGGATGGGTGGAAGAGTGGATGGGTGCATGGGTGGATGGTTGGATGGGTGGATGTGTCAAAGGGTGGATGGTTGAATGGGTGGATGGAAGGACGTTAGGACGGATGGATGAATGGATGGATGGATGAATGGATGAATGGATGGCCCAGTGGATGGATGGATAAATGGATGAGAGATGGATGGATGGACGGATGGATGGATGTACGGATGGAAGGATGTTCGAACGAAAGGATGGATGGACGAACGGATGCGTGGACGGATGGATCGGTGGACTAATGAATGGATGGACGGACGGATGGATGGACGGACGGATGGACGGATGGACGGTCGGATGTATGTATGGTTGGACGGATGGATGCACGGACGGACGGACCGCCTAACGGATGGATGGATGGATGGGTGGATAGGTGGAAGGTTGATTGGTTGAATCGATGGATAGGTGGATGTGTGCTTGGATGGGTGGGTGGTTTGATGGGTGGGTGGATGGGTGTATGTGTGGGTGTGTTGGTGGATGGGTGGGTGCATGGGTGGATGGATGGATAGGTGGATGGATGGGTGGATGAATGGATGGGTGGATGGATGGGTGGATGAATGGCTGGATGGATGGATGGGTGGATGGATGGGTGAATGGATATTTGGATGGAATGAAGGATCGGTGGATGGGTGAATGGGTGGATGGGTTGAAGGGTGGATGGGTAGAAGGGTGGATGGGTGGACGGTTGGATAGGTGGGTGGCTGGATGGGTGGATGAGTGGAAGGGTGGATGGGTGGTAGGGTGGATGGGTAGATGTGTGGAAGGGTGGATGGGTTGGTGGGTGGGGGGGTCTTTGGATGGGTGGATAGGTGGTTGGATGTATGTATTGATATACGGGTGGATGAATGGACGGATGGACTGACGGCCGAACGGACGGACTAATGGATGGATAGATGAATGGATGGGTGGTTGGATGGGTAGGTGGATGTATGCATGGGTGGGTGGGTGGATGGATGCATAGGTGGATGGATGGACGGGTGGATGGATGGACGGATGGACGGAGGGACGGATGGACGGAGGGACGGATGGACGGACGGACGGAAGGATGGATGGATCGTTCGATGGATGGATGGATGCATAGTTGGATGGATGGATGGATGGATCGATGGATGGATGGAAGGGTGGATGTGTGGATGGGTTGATGGGTGGATGGGTGGAAGAGTGGATGGGCGGGTGGGTGGGTGGTTGGGTGGGAGGGTGGATGGGTGGGTGGATGGGTGGATAGATGGGTGGCTGGGTGGGTAGATAGATGGATGGGTGGATGGGTGAATTGATGGATGAGTGGATGGATAGGTGGATGGTAGGGTGGATGAAAGGGTGGAAGGGGGATGGGTGGATGGTTGGATGGGTAGAAGGGTGGATGGGTGGATGGGTGGAAGGGTGGATGCGTGGATGGATGGATGGGTGGATGGGCAGGTGTGTGGGTGGTTGCATAGTTGGATGGTTGCATAGTTGGATGGATGGATCGATGGATGACGGATGGATGCATGGATCAATGGATGGATGGATGGATGGATGGATGGACGAACTGATCGATGGATAGATGGATGGACGGACGGTTGGATGGACGGACGGACGGAATGACGGATGGAGGACGGACGGATGGATGTCCGACGGCTAGAGAGACGGACAGATCGATTGACGGACGGACCGACGGATGATGGACGGATGGATGGTGGGATTGATGGGTGGATGGGTGGAAGGGTGGATGGTTGGATCGGTGGATGGATGGGTGGGTGGGTGAGCGCTTGGATGGGTGTGTATATATGAATGGGTGGGTGGATGGATGGATGGATGAATGGACGTGTGGATGGATGGACGGATGGACGGATGGACATGCGGACGGACGGATTGATGTTGGGATTGATGGGTGGATGGGTGGATGGGTGAATGGCTGGCTAGGTGGTTGGATGGGTGGGTGGTTAAATGGGTGGGTGGATGGGTGGGTGGATGGATGGTTAGGGATATGGATGGGTGGATGGATGGGTGGAGGGATGGATGGGTGAATGGATGGGTGAATGGGTGGATGGATGAGTGGTTGTGTGGATGGGTTGAAAGTTGGATGGGTAGAAGGGTGGATGGGTGGATGGTTGAATTGGTGTGTAGGTGGGTGGGTTAATGGGCGGAAGGGTGGATGGGTGGTAGGGTTGATGGTTGGATGGGTGGATGTGTGGATGGGTGGATTGGTGAGTGGGTGGATGTGTGGATGGATGGATGGATGGATGGGTGGATGATGGATGCATCGATGGATGGATGGACGGATGGATGGACGGACCTACGGATGGATGGTTGGATGAATGGATAGATGGATGGATGGAGGAATGGAGGTATGAATGAATGGGAGGTTGGGTGGATGGGTGGAAGGGTGGAAGGTTGGATGGTTTTATGGGTGGATGGGTAGAACTTTGAATGGTTGGATGGGTGGATAGATGGGTGGGTGGAAAAGTGGATGTGTGGAATGGTGGATGGGTGGATGTGTGGATGGATGGACGGATGGGCAGATGGACGGATGGACGGACAGAACGGACGGATGGATGGATGGACGGATGGATGATTGTACGGACCAATGGATTGACGGCCGGATGGATTGACGGACGAATGGATGGACGGACGGACGGATGTCTGGATGGACGGACGGATGGACGGACGAACGGACGGATGGACGGATGGAAGGACGGAAGGCTGGACGGATGGATGGATGGAAGGACGGACGGACGTATGGAAGTATTGATGAATGGATGGACGGAAGGATGGCTGGATGGATGGACGGATGCAAGGTTGGATGGGTGGATGGGTGAAATGGTGGATGCGTGGATGGGTGGATGGGTGGGTGTGTTGGTGGGTGGATGGGTGAGTGGATGGATATGTGGGTGGATGGGTGAGTTGGATGGTGGATGCGTGGTTCGATGGGTGGGGGGTGTTTGGGTGGAAGGATGGGTGGTTCGATGGGTGGATGGATGAAAGGATGGAGGGATGGATGGATGGACGGACGGACGAATGGATGGACGGAAGGATGAATGGGTGGATGAGTCGATGGGTGAAAGGGTGGATGGGTGGGTGTGTGGTTGAATGGGTGGATGGTTTGATGGTTGGCAGGATAGATGCGTGGGTTGGTGGATGGGTGGATGGATGTGTGGGTGTTTGGACGGGTTGAATGTTGGGTGGATGGATGGGTGGATGGGTGAATGGGTAGAAGGGTGGATGGGTGGATTGTTGGATGGGTGGGTCGGTAATAGGATGGATAGGTGGAATGGTGGATGGGTGGTATGGTGGATGGGTGGATTGTTGGATGTGTGGATGTTTGGATGGTTGGATGGGTGGATTGGTTGGATGGTGGGTGAGTGGATGGGTGGATGGATGTGTGGATGGATCGATGCATCGATGGATGGATAGTCGGATGGATGCATGGATTGACGGACGGACGGATGGATGGATGGATGAATGGATGAATGGGTGGAAGGGTGGATGGTTAGACGGGTGGATGGGTAGAAGGGTGAATGGGTGGATGGTTGGCTGTGTGGAACGGTGGATGGGTGGATGGGTGTGTGGGGGTTTGGATGTTTGGTTGGGTGGTTGGATGTGTGGGTCGGTGGTTTGATGGGTGGGTAGATGGGTGGGTGGATTGGTCGATGGGTGGGTTGATGGGTGTGTGGATGGTTGGATGGCTGGATGGATGGGTGGATGGATGGATGTATGGGTGGGTGGATGTGTGGATGAATGGGTGGATGGTAGGATGGTTGGATGTGTGGTTGGGTGGATGCGTGGATGGGTGGGTGAGTGGATTGGTGGGTGGGTGGATGGGTGGATGGACGGACGGATGGATGGGTAAATGGATGGATGGATGAATGAATGGGTGGAAGGGAAGTTGGGTGGATGGGGGATGGGTAGAAGGGCGAAAGGGTGGATGGGTGGGTTGGTGGAAGTGTGGAATGGTGGATAGGTGGATTGGTGGATGGGTGGGTGGGCGATGGATGGGTGGATGGATGGATGGGTGGTTGGATGGATCGATGAATGGATGGAAGGATGGATGGACCGACGGATGGATGGATTGATGAATGGACGGATGGATGCATGGATGGAGGGTATGATGGATGGACGGATGAATGGATGAACGGATGGATGGACGGACGGATGGATGGACGGACGGACGGAAGGACGGACGGACTTATGGTTGGCCGGATGGATGGAGGGTCGGACGGACGGATGGATGGACGGTTGGATGGATGGGTGGTTGGACGGAGGGCCGGATAAACGGATGGACGGACTGATTGATAGATGGATGGCTGGGTGGAAGGGGGTTGTGTGGACCGTTGGATGGGTAGAAGGGTGGATGAGTGGATGGGTGGAAGTATGGATGTGTGGAAGGTTGATGGGTGGATGGGTAGGTGGGTGGGAGGGTGGATGGGTGGATGGATGGATTGATGGATGGACGGATGGATGGTGGATGGATAGATCAATGGATGGATGGATGAACTGATGGATGGATGGATGGACGGATGGTAGGACTGACGGATGGATGGACGGACGGACGGACTGACGGATGGACGGACGGAAGGATGGACGGACGGTTGGATGGGTGGACGGCTAGAGGGACGGACGGACGGAAGGATGGTCGGACGGACGGACGAATGGATGGATGGATGGATGGACGGGTGGTTGGATGGACGGACGGTTGAATTGACGGACGGACGGACGGATGGATGGATGGATGGATGGTTGGATGGATGGATGGGTGGATGGTTGTATGGCTGGATGGGCGGCTGGTTGGATGTGTGGTAGGGTGAAGGGTTGGATGGGTGCATGTGTTGATGAATTGATGGGTGGATGGATGCATCGATGGATGGATGGACGGATGGATGGACGGACGGATGGATGGAAGAATGGATAGATGGATGGATGGAGGAATGGATGGACGGATGGACGGATGGATGATTGGACGGCGGATGGAAGGACTGCCGGATGGTTGGACGGACGGACGGATGGACGGACGGATGGATGGACGGAGGGATGAATGGACGGAAGGATGGATAGCTGTACGGACGGATGGACGGACTGACGGAGTAACGGACGAACGGAAAGGCGGATGGACGGACGGATGGACGGGCGGATGGATTGATTGATGGATGGGTGGATATGTGGATGGGTGGAAGAGTGGATGGGTGGATTGGTGGACATGTGGATGGGTCAAAGGGTGGATGGCTGGATGGGTCAATGGTGTGGTGGGTGGGTAGATGGGTGGGTGGATGAATGAATCTATGGATGGACGGATGGGTGGACGGATGTTTGGATAAATGAATGGATAGACGGAAGGACGGATGGTTGGACGGACGGATGGACTAACGGATGGACGGATGGATAGATTGATAGATTGATGAATGGATGGATTGATGTATGGATGGATGGAGGGTGGAAGGGATGGATTGATGGATGGATTGATGGATGGACGAATGGATGGTTGGACGGACGGATGGACGGACGGATGGATTGGTGGTTGGGTGGATTGTTGAATGGATGGATGACTGGATTTGTGGATAGGTGTGTGGGTGGATGGATGGGTGGATGTATGGATGGGTGAGTGGTAGGATGGATGGATGGGTGAATTGGTGGATGGGTGGATGGGAGGATGGCTGGATGTGTGGGTAGGTATGTGGGTGGATGGACGGGTGGATGTATGGATGGGTGAATGCGTGGATGGATGGGTGGATAGATGGACCGGTGAATGGATGGACGGATGGACGGAGAGACTGATGGATGGACGGATGGACGGACGGACGGACTAATGGATGAATGGATGAATGGATGGGTGGAAGTGTGGATGGGTAGATGTGTGGATGGGTGGATGGGTTGGTGGGTGGGTGGGTGTTTGGATGGGTGGGTTGGTGAGAGGGTGGATGGGTGGTTGGATGTATGTATTGATATACGGGTGGTTGAATGGACGGATGGACTGACGGACGGACGGACGGACTAATGGATGGATGGATGAAAGTATGGGTGGAAGGGTGGATGGGTGGGTGGTTGGATGGGTAGGTGGATGTATGCCTGGGTGGGTGGTAGGATGGATGGATGTGTGAATTGTTGGATTGGTGGATGGGTGGATGGGTGGATGGCTGGATGTGTGGGTAGGTATGTGGGTGGATGGATGGGTGGATGTATGGATGGGTGATTGCGTGGATGGATGGGTGGATAGATGGGCGGGTGAATGGATGGACGGATGGACGGAGGGACGGATGTACGGACGGATGGGTGTACGGACAGTGGGATGGACGGACGGATGGATGGATGAATGGATCGATGGATGCATGGATGGTTGGATGGATCGATGGATGGATGGATGGAAGGGTGGATGTGAGGATGGGTGGATGTGTGGAAGAGAGGATGTGTGGGTGGGTGTATGGGTAGGTGGGTGGTTGGATGGGTGGATGGTTGGTGGATGGGTGGATAGATGGATGAGTGGAGGATGTACGGGTGGATGGGTGTATTGATGGGTGGATAGATGAGTGGATGGATGGATGGATGGATTGGTGGGTGGATGGGTTGATGGGTGGATGAAAGGAAGGGTGGAAGTTAAGAAGGGTGGGCGGGTGGATTGGTGTATGGGAGGATGGGTGGAAGGGTGGATGGGTGGAAAGTTGGGGGTGGATGGGTGCATGGGTGGATAGGTTGGTGGGTGGATGGGTGGGTGGATGGATGGATCGATGGAAACTCGGATGGATGGACGGACGGACGGATAGATGGATGAATGGATGGATGGATGTATGAATGGATGGATAGGTGGACCAATGGATAGATGGATGAATGGATGGAGGGATGGATGGATGTTCGAACGGATGGATTGATGGACGGAGGAATGGACGGAGGGATGGACGGACGGATGGATGGACGGAGAACGGATTTACGGACGGATGGACGGAGGGATGGATGGAAGGATGGTTGGATTGGAGGATGGGTGGATGGGTGGAACGGTGGAAGTTTGGATGGGTGCATGGGTGGTTAGGTGGATGGGTGGGTTTTTGAGTGGGTGGATGGGTGGGTGGATGGATGGATCGATGGACGTGTGGATGGATGGACGGATGGATGGATGGTTGGACGGACGGATGGACGGAGGGACGGATGGACGGATTGACGGATGGCCGGCAGACGAACAGACGAAATGATGGATGGATGGATGGATGGATGGATGGATGGACGGATGGATGTTTGGAAGGACGGATGGATGGACGGCCCGATGGATCTACGGCCAGATGGATGTGGGGCGGATGGATGGCTGGATGGATGGACGGACGGACGGATGGATGGATTGATGGATGGGTGGATGGTTGGAAGATTGGATGGGTGGATGTGTGGATGTGTGGAAGGGTCAAAGGGTGGATCGCTGGATGTGTGGGTGGTTGGAGGGGTGGGTGGGTGGGTAGGGTGGTCGATGGATGCGTGAAAGGGTTGGTGGATGGATGGATGGACGGGTGGCTGGATGGATGGATTGATGGATGGACGGATGGATGGACGGATGGATGGACGGATGGATGGATGGATGGACGGACGGACGTAAAGCCGTATTGCTGAATAGATGGATGGAAGGATGGCTGGATGGATGAATGGAAGGCTGGATGGGTGGATGGGTGGAAGGGTGGATGCGTGGATGGGTGGATTGGTTTATGGGTGGGTGCGTTGGAGGGTGTGTGGGTGGATGGGTGGGTTAGTTTGTGGATGGGTGGGTGGATGGGTTGGTGGATGTGTGGGTGGATGGATGGATGGGTGGATGGATGGGTGAATCGATGGTGGGTGGATGGATAGGTGGATGGATGGGTGGATGGATGGTTGGGTGACTGCATGGGTGGATGGATGAATGGGTGGTTGGGTAGATGGGTGGATGGGTGGAAAGTTGGATTTGTGGATGGGTGGAAGGTTGGAAGGGTGGATGTGTTGTTGGATGGGTGGGTGGGGGGGGGTGGATGGCTGGATGGGTGGAGGAATGGACGGGTGGATGGATGGATGGATGGATGTGTGGATGGATGGATGAATGGATGGGTGGACGGATGTATTTACGGATGGTTGGTCGGACGGATGGATGGATGGACGGATGGATAGATGGATGGACGGATGGGCGGACGGACAGTTGGACGAACGGATGGACGGACGGACGGACGGATGGATGGACGGTCGGATGTATGGACGGATGGACGGATGGATGGTTGGGTGGATGGGTGGATGGTTGGATGTTTGGAAGGGTGGATGGTTGGATGGGTGGATGGGTGGATGGGAGGATGAGTGGATGTTTGTTGGATGGCTGGATGGGTGGGTGGGTGGACGGATGGATGGTTGGACGGACGGATTGATAAACGGACGGTTGGGTAGACGGACGGACGGATGTACGGACGGACGGATAGACGGACGGATGGATGGACGGACAGACGGATGGATGGACGAATGGAGGGACGGACGGTCGGACGGATGGACGGACGGACGGATGGACGGACGGACGGAGGGACGGATGTACGGACGGACGGATAGACGAAAGGATGGTTGGACGGATGGATGGATGGATGGGTGGATGGGTGGATGGGTGGGTGGGTGGGTGGATGGATAGGTGGATGGATCGGTGAATGGTTGGATGGATGTGTTGATGGAATGATGAATGGATTGAAGGATGGACGGTTGGATGAATGGATGGACGGACTGATGGATAGACGGGCGGACGGATGGTCGGTAGGTCGGATGGTCGGACGGACGATTGGACAGATGGACGCATGGATGGTTGGATGGATGCATGGATGGATGCATGGATGGATGGATTGATGGAGTGATGGATGGGTGGATGGATGGATGGAAGGGTGGATGGGTGGATGGGTGGGTGGATGGGTGGGTGCATGGGCGGATGGGTGGGTGTGGTGGTGGATGAGTGTGTGGGTTGTTGGATGGGTGGGTGAATGGATGGGTGGATGGATGGGTGGATGGATGGGTATATGAATGGGTGGATGGATGAATGGTTGGGTGGATGGGTGGATGGGTGGAAGGGTGGATGTGTGGATGGTTGTATGGTTAGAAGGCTGAATGTGTGGATGGTTGGATTGGTGGATGGATGGATGGACGGATGCATGAATGGACAGATGGATGGATGGACGGATGGATGCATGGACCGATGGATGGATGGACCAATGGATGGATGGACGGACGGATGGATGGACGGACGGATGGATGGACGGACGGATGGACGGACGGATGAAGGGACGGACGGATGGATGGTGGATGGATGGATTGGTAGATGGATGGATGGATGGATGGATTAATGGATGGATGGATGGATGGAGGGAAAGATGGATTGTAGGATGGATGGATGGACGGATGGGTGGATGGACGGATGGATGGACGGATGGATGGTTGGACAGTTGGATGGATGGTCGGACGGATGGACGGAGGGCCGGATGGACGGACGGATGGACGGACGGACAGATGGATGTACGAACGGATGGACGGACGGATCGCCGGATAGAAGTATGGGTTGTTTGGTGGATGGGTGGATGGGTGTATGGGTGGGTGAGTGGGAGTTTGGGTGGATGTATGGATAGGTGGGAGGGTGGACGGATGGACTGTGGAACGAATGGGCGGACGGATGGATGGACGGACAGACGGATGGATGGATGTATCGATGGATGGATGCATGTTTGGATGGATGGATCGATGAATGGATGGATGGATGGAAGGGTGGATGTGTGGATGGGTGGATGGGTGGAAGAGTGGATGGGCGGTTGGGTGGTTGGGTGGGTGGGTGAATGTGTGAATGGGTTGGTCGATTGGTGGGTGGATAGGTGGGTGGATGGATGGATGGGTGGATGGATGGGTGGATCGATGGATGGGGGGATGGATGTATGGGAGGATGGGTGTCTGGATGGGTGGATGGATGGGTGAATGGATGGATGGATGGAGGGGTGAGTGGATGGGTTGATGGGTGGTTGGGAGGAAGGTTGAATGGGTGGGTGTGTGGATGTTTAGAAGGGTGGATGTGCGGATGGATTTATGGGTGGATGGTTGGTAGGGTGTATGTGTGGAAGGGATGGGGGTGGATGGGTGCATGGGTGGATGGGTGGATAGGTAGTTGGGTGGGTGTGTGGATCGATGGATCGATGGGTTGACGGATGGTTGGATGGACGGGCGGACGGCTGTCGGACGGATGGATGGATGAATGGATGGATGGTTGAATGGATGCATGGATGTATGGACCAGTGGATGGATTGATGGATGGAGAGATGGATGGGTGGACGAATGGATGGATAGATGTCCGGATGGATGGATATTCGAACGAATATATGGATGGACGAACGGATGGATGGACGGATGGATCGATGGACTTATGAATGGATGGACGGTTTGATGGACGGACGAATGGACGGATGGACGGACGGACGGATAGATGGACGGACGGATGGATGGACGGACGGACGAATGGACGGACGGATGGAAGGATGGATGGATGGTTGGATGGGTGGATGGGTGAATGTGTTTAAGGGTGGATATTTGGTTGTGTCGATGGGTGGGTGGATGTATGAATGGGTGGGTGGGTGGATGAATTGATGGATGGACGGGTGGATTGATGGACAGTTGGACGGATGGATGGACGGACGGACTATTTGATTAATTGATGGATGGATGAGTGGATGGGTGGTTGGGTGAATCGGTGGATAGTTGGATGTGTGTTTGGATGGGTGGGTGGGTTGTTTGATGGGTGGGTGGGTGGGTGGATGGGTGGATGGGTTGGTTGGTGGATGACTGGATGCATGGGTGGGTGGATGGATGGATGGATGTATGGAAGGATTCGTGGAGGGATGGTTGGATGGATGGTTGGATGGATGGATGTGTGGATGGATGGATGGGTGAAAGGATGGGTGGATGGAAGGATGGGTGGTTAGGTGAATGGGTGGATGGGTAGAAGGGTGGATGGGTGGATGGTTGGAAGGGTGGATGTGTGGATTGTTGGATGGGTGGGTGAGTGGAAGGGTGGATGCGTAGAAGGGTGGATGGGTGGTAGGGTTGATGTGTGGATGGCTGGATGTGTGGATGGGTGGAAGGGTGGATGGGTGTGTTGGTGGGTTGGGTGTATGGGTGGATGGATGAATGGGTGGACGGATGCATCGATGGATGGATAGATGGATGGATGGTTCAATGGTTTGATGGGTGGATAGGTGGAAGGGTGTAAGGTTGGATGGGTGGGTGGATGGGTGGGTTGGTGAGTGGATGGATGGGTAGGTGAATGGATGGATGGGTGGATGGATGGACGGACGGACGGGCTAAAGGATGGGTGGATGGATGAGTGAATGGGTGGAAGAGTGGATGGGCGGATGGGTGGTTGGTTGGGTGGGTGGGTGGTTGGATGGGTGGGTGGGTGGATGGGTGGGTGCGGTGGTGGATGGCTGCACGGATGGGGGTGTGGATGGGTGTGTAGATAGATAGATGGACGGATGGCTGGATGTACTTATGGATGGACAAACGGATGGATGGACGGATGGATGGACGGATGAATGGATGTATGGACATACGGTTGGATTGATGGACGGACGGACGGATTGACAGACGAATGGAGGGACGGATGGATGGGGGGATGGGTGGAAGGGTGGATGGTAGGATAAATGGATGTGTTGTTGGGTGGATTAGTGGGTGGATGTATGGATGGGTGGGTGGATGGATGGATGGATGGATGGATGGACGGGTGGATAAATGGACGGATGGACGGAGGGACGGATGGTCAGACGGATGGATGGACGGACGGATGGCTGGATCGATGGATGGATGCATAGTTGGATGGATGGATCGATGGATGGTTGGATGCATGGAAGGGTGGATGGGCGGATGGGTGGTTGGATGGGTGGGTGTATGGGTGGGTGGGTTGGTGGATGTGTGGATGGATGTGTAAGTGGATGGGTGGGTAGATGGATGCATGGATGGTTGGATGTACGGTTGGATGGATGGGCGAACGGATGGATGGACGGATGGATGGACGGATGGTTGGATTGATGGACGGACGGATGGACGGACGGACGGATGGACGGATGTATGGATGTGTGGATGGTTCGGTGGGTGGAAGGGTGGATTTTTGGATGGTTGGATGGGTGGATGGGTGGTTGGATAAGTGGGTGGGTGGTTTGATGGTTGGTTGTGTGGGTGGATGTGTGGATGAGAGTGTGGGTTGGTGGATGAGTGGATGGATGATTGGATAGTTGGATGGAGGGATGGACGGATAGACGGATGGATAAATGGACGGACGGAGGGATGGATGGATGGGTCGATGGGTGGATGGGTGGAGGGTTCGGTGGGTACTTGGATGGGTGGGTGCGTGGTTTGTTGTGTGGGTGTATGAGTGGGTGGGTTGGTGGTTGGGTGGGTGGATGGGTGGGTGGATGGATTAATGGATGGATGGGTGGATGGATGGGTGGATGGATGGGTGAATGGTTGGATGGGTGGGTGGATGGATGGATGGAGGGATGGGTGGATGGATGTCTTGGTGGGTGGGTGGGTGGATGGGTGGATGTGTGGATGGATTTATGGATGGATGAATCGATGGATGGATAAATGGACGGGTGGTTGGTCGGAAGGATGGACGGACGGATAGACGGATGGATGGAGGGATGAATGGATGGACGAATGGATGTGTGGATGGGTGGAAGGGTGTATTGGTGAATGGGTGGATGGGTAGAAGGGTAAATGTATGGATGGGTGGATGGGTGGACGGGTCGAAGGGTGGAAGGGGGGATGGGTGGATGGGTGGATGTGTAGATGGGTGCATGGGTCAAACGGTGGATGTCTGTATGGTTGGTTGGTTGGTTGGGTGGGTGGGTGGATGGGTAAGTGGATGAATGGATGGATGGGTGGTTGGATGGACGGATGGATGATTGGACGGACGGATGGATGTGACGGCCGGATGGATGGACGGACGGATGGATGGACGGACGGATGGATGGACGGACGGATGGAGGGACGGACAGACGGATGGATGGACGGACCGACGGACAATTGTACGGATGGGTGGATGGGTGCATGGTTGGATGGTTTTATGGGAGGAAGCGAGATGGGTTGATGGGTGGATGGATGGATGGGTGGTTGGGTGAGTGGAAGGATGTTTGGGTGGATGTATGAATGGGTGGTTGGATTGATGGATGGATGGATGGATGGGTGAGTGGATGGAGGGAAGGACGAATGGATGGACGGGTGGATGGGTGGCTAGGTGGTTGGATGGGTGGGTGACTGGTTTGATGGGTGAGTGGGTTGGTGGATGGGTGGATGCATGGATGGATGGACGGATGGACGATTGGATGGATGGACGGGCGGACGGATGGATGGATGGGTCGATGGGTGGATGGGTGGTAGGGTGCTTGGGTTGATGGATGCATGGATTGGTGCGGATAGACGTGTGGGTGGGTGGTTTTATGGGTGGGTGGATGGGTACTTGGATGGTTTGGTGGATGGTTGGATGGGTGGGTGGGTGGACTTATGTATGGGTGGATGGGTGGATTGGTGGTTGTAGGGATGGGTAGATGAATGGGTGGATGGATATATCGATGGTGGATGGACAGGTGGACGGACGGAGGGACTGCAGGAAGGATGGATGGATGGAGGGATGAATGGATGGACGAATGAATGGGTGGATGGGTGGATGTGTGGATGGTTGGAAGGGTGGATGCGTGGATGGGTGAATGGGTAGAAGGCTGAATGGATAGATGGTTGGATAGGTGTGTGGGTGGAAGGGTGGATGTGTGAAATGCAGAATGGGTGGTTGGTTGGATGGGTGGATGTGTTGGTGGGTGGGTGGATGGGTGGATGGATTGGTGGTTGGATGGATGGATCGATGGATGGACGGATGGATGTACGTACGGATGGACGCATGGATGGAAGGATGGTTGGATGGATGAAAGGATGGATGGATGGTAAGATGGATGGATGGATGGATGGATGGATGGATGGACGGATGGAGGGACGGATGGACGGATGGATGGACGGACGGACGGACGGATGGACGGATGGACGGATGGATGGACGGACGGATGGACGGACGGACGGATGAATGGATGGTTAGATGTGTGGATGTGTGGATGTGTGGATGGGAGGATGGGTGGGTTGATGGGTGGGTGGATGGGTGGATGGCAGGGCGGGTGGATGAATGGATGGGTGGATGGATGGACGGATGGATGGACGGATGGACGGATGGACGGACGGACGGATAGAGGGATGGATGGACGAATGGATGGATGGATGGCTGGATGGATGGATCGATGGATGGAGGGATGGATGGATCGATGGATGGATGGGTGGATGGAGGGGTGGATGTGTGGATGGGTGGAAGAGTGGATGGGTGGGTGTCGGGATAGGTGGGTGTGTTGGTGGATGTGTGGGTGAATGGGTGGCTGGATGTACGGATGGATGGATGGACGAACGGATGGATTGAAGGATGGATGGATGGACGGATGGATGGATGGACTGATGGATGGACGGGTGGATGGACGGACGGTTGGACAGATGAATGGATCGACGGACGGACGGATGGATGGATGGGTGGATGGGTGGATGGCTGGAAGGTTTTATGGGAGGAAGGGTGGATGGGTGGATGGATATATGGGTTGGTGGGTGAGTGGAAGGATGGGTGGGTGGATGTATGAATGGGTGGGTGGATGGGTTGATGGGTGGTTGGGTGGTTGGATGGGTGGGTGGTTGGATGGGTGGGTGGTTTGATGGTTGGGTGGGTGGATGGGTGGGTGGGTTGGTGGATGGGTGGATGGATGGATGAATGGATCAATGGATGGAAGGATGGTTCAATGGATGATGGATGGATGGTTGGAGGGATGGATGGATGGACGGATGGATGAATATACGGATAAATGGAGTAATGGACGAACGGATGGATGGACGGATGGACGGATGCACGGATGGATGGATGGACGGATGGATGGACGGACGTATGGATGGACGGACGGAAGGATGGACGGATAGAAGGACGGACGGATGTACGGACGGACCGGATGGATGGACGGTCGGAAGGAGGACGGATGGACGGAGGGATGGTGAGATTTATGGGTGGATGGGTGGATAGGTAGAAGGGTGGATGGGGAATGGTTGATGGGTGTTTGGGTGAATGTATGGGTGGGTGGGTGAGTGAGTGGGTGGGTGTGTGTATGTACGATTGGGTGTGTGGATGGATGGATGGATGGATGGATGGATGGGTGGATGGATGGATCGATGGTTGGATGAGTGGATGGCTGGAAGGGTGGATGGGCTGATGGGTGGATTGCTGAATGGGTGGGTGAGTGGCGTGATGGGTGGGCGGATGGGTGGGTGGGTTGGTGGATGGGTAGGTGAACGGTTGGGTGGATGGATGAATGGGTGGATGGATGGGTGGATGGATGGGTGGATGGATGGAGGGATAAATGGATGGACGAATGGATGGGTGGATGGGTGGGTTGTTGGAAGGGTGGATGTGTGGAATGGTGAATGGGTGGACGGATGCTTGGGTGGCTGGACGGACGGACGGATGGATGGGTGGGTAGATGTGTAGATGTGAGGATTGGTGGATGGGTGGATGGGTTGGTGGATGTGTAGGTGGATGTGTGGGTGGATGCGTGGGTGGATCGATGGTTGAATGGGTGGATCGATGGTTGGGTGGAAGGATGTATGGGTGGATGGGTGTTTGGGTGGAGAAATGGGTGGATGGATGGATGGATAGGTGGATAATTGACGGGTGGATGTGTGGAAAGGTGGATGGGTAGAAGGGTGGAGAGATGAATGGGTGGAAGGTCGGATGTGTGGAAGGGTGAATGGGTATGTAGGTGGTTGTGTGGGTGGACGGTTGGATGAATAGATGGATAGATGGACGGACCGATGGATGCACGGACGGACTGACGGTTGGATGGATGGATGAATGGGTGGATGAGTGTATGGGTGCATGGGAGGAAGGTTGGATGGTTTAATGGGTGGATGGGTGGATGGATGAATGGGAGATTGGGTGAGTGGAAGGATGGGTGGGTGGATGTATGTATGGGTGCGTGGGTGGTTGGGTGGACGGATTGAGGGTTGGAAATTGGGATTTATGGGTAGTTTTGTGTATGGGTGGATAGGTGGATGGGTGGGTGAGGGGGTGGGTGGGTTTGTGGATCGGTGGATTGATGGATGGATGGACTTTTGGATGGATGGACGGGTGGACGCATGGATGGTTCGATGGCTGGATGGGTGGTAGGGTGGATGGGTGGATGAATGGATGGGTGGGTGGATGGTTGGATGTGTGGGTGGGTGGTTGATGGGTGGGTGGGTGGGTGGGTGGATGGTTTGAAGGTTGTTTGGGTGGCTGGATGGATGGGTGGATTGGTTGGTGGGTGGGTGGGTGGATGGATGGGTTAATGGGTGGATGGGTGGTAGGTTGGATGGGTGGATGGGTAGATGGGTAGAAGGGTGGATGGGTGGGTGGGTGGAAGGGTGGATGTGTGAAATGGTGGATGGTTGGAAAGTTGGATGGGTACATGGGTGGGTGGGTGGGTGGGTGCATTTGTTGGATGGGTGGGGTGATGGATGGATCGATGGATGGATGGACGGATGGATGGACGGACGGACGGATGGATGGAAGGATGAATGGATGGAAGAAATGATGGATGGATGGATGGATGTAGGATGAATGGATGGACGGATGGACAGATGAAGGGTCGGACGGACGGATTGGTGGACGGAGGGACGGATGGACGTACGGATGGACGGACGGACGGATGAATGGACGGATGGATGGAGGGACGGACGGATGGACGGACGGAAAGTTGGATGGACGGACGGACGGATGGACGGATGGATGGTTGGTTAGATGGGTGGATGTGTGGATGGGTGGATGGGAGGATGGGTGGGTGGATGGGTGGATGGGTGGGCGGCTGGTTGAATGGATGGGTGGATGGATGGACGGGTGGATGGATGCACGGATGGACGGATGGACGGACGGACGGATGGACGGACGGAGTGACGGATGGATGGATGGATGGATGGATGGATGGATGGATGGATGGATGGATGGATGGATGAATGGATTGATGGATGGCTGGATGAATCGATGGATGCATGGATGGATGGAAGGATGAATGTGTGGATGTGTGGAAGAGTGGATGGGTGGGTGTGTGGATGGTTGGGAGGGTTGGTTAATGGGTGGGTGGATGGGTGGTTGGAGGTGTGGTTGGATGGATGGATGGGTGGACGGATGGGTGGATCGATGGATGGGTGGATGTATGTATGGGTGGATGGGTAAATGGATGGATGGATGGATGGATGGGAGGATAGATGGATGGATGGATGGGTTGATGGGTTTATGGGTGAATGGATGGAAGGGTGGATGTCTGGATGGGTAGAAGAGTGGATGGGTGGATGGGTGGATGGGTGAATGGGAGGAAGGGTGGATGGTTTAATGTGTGGATGGGTGGATGGATGGGAGGGTGGGTGAGTTGGAGGATGGGTGGGTGGATGTATGTATGCGTGCGCGGGTGGTTGAGTGGACGGATGGACGGTTGGATGGTGGGATTTATGGGTAGATTGTTGGATGGGTGGATAGGTGGATGGGTGGATGGGTGGATGGATGGGTGGGTGGGTGAGTGGTTGAATGTAAGGAAGGGTGGATGGTTTAATGGGTGGATGGAAGGGTGGGTGAGTGGGTGGATGGTTGTGTGGATGTATGATTGGGTTGGTGGTTTGATGAATGGATGGACGGGTGGATGGATGTTCGGTTGGACGGATGGATGGACGGACGGACGGATGGATGGATGGGTCAATGGGTGGATGAGTGGATGGGTGGAAGGGTGGATGGGTGAATGGGTGGATGGATGGGTGGGTGGTTGGATAGGTGGGTGTGTGGTTTGATGGGTGGGTGGATGGCTGGGTGGGTTGGTGGATGGGTGTGTGGGTTGGTGGATGGATGGATGGGTGGATGGATGGGTGGATGGATGGGTGGATGGATGGATGGATGTGTGGATGGGTTCACGGTTGGATGGGCGGAAGGGTGGATGGGTGGATGGTTAAAAGGGTGGATGGGTGGAAGTGTGGATGGGTGGAAGAGTGAATGGGTGGATGGGTGGATGGATGGATGTTTTTCTTAAATTAAGCTGTGAAAACTGCTTTCTATAATGTTTTGTCCAAAATATTCAGTTAATATAAATATACAGACCTCACTCCTAAATTATTTAATTTAGTTTTGGAATGAGGAACACTTTCTTCAGTTTTGAATTATTCATGTTCAGCGCATGTCAACAAACTTGTGTCTTGTTTACATTGCTCTTACATGTATTTAAAATCATGTACAGGCTAGTTACTTTACACATTAAAGTTCGTTTTATTGAAGTTGTGAAATGATGTATTCAATAGGTATTCACTGACGAAAGTCCAAGTAAAGTAAGAGAGACAGAGAAGTTTATCGTATGTGGTGGAAATAAAGCTGCAAATTTTAAAGTAAATAATACTGATACTGATATAATATATTTAGCCACTGAAAGAAAAAAAAAGTTCACTGTTTAGTTCTATTAGTAGTACGAAAGTCAGGTAAACACTGAGCGGTGAGTAGATTGTTATCCACTGTGGTAGATTGCAAAGTCTTATCTCAGATTTTTGTGTATCTACAAGAGACGGTCAAGGTTTTAGAGATGAAATAGTGGTCAAATGCGAGACCCGTGACTCTGTATACTCTGCATGCTACCAAGTCCACATGGTTCTAAAATATGTCAGAGATCTGCAGTTAACATAAGCAGAAATACAGAGGAACGGTGGATGCATTTGTCAGTAACAAACTTGTCAGAAAGTATTTCTTCAATTTAGAGAATAGAAAAAAGTCACATGGGGCTAAATCCGGATTATAGGGAGGATTGAGGGATGCACCTCACATTGAATTTTGAAAGATATACAGCAACAATATTGGCAATATGTGGCCGCGCATTATCGCGTTGCCGCATCCAGCCTGCTACACGGAAATGTCGTATTTTGCGCTTGATATGGACTTGCAATGCAGGAGACTTTTGTGATTTGTGGGTTCGTGAAATGAAAAGTCCAGTTACACAAACTCAACAATGTTCTTTATTTCCACCGACTTACAGTTTAACACTTGCCAATTACACAGAATTACGTACTGCACCCAATTACAATTCACCAGTTCGTCCGTTACAGCTTCACTTGTACTCGCGATTACGTCAACTCCGTTACTCATACACAGTTACGTACATTCTTCCGTTGCACAATCTTCTCGTTCATTAACACGCCGCTCCCCTTGCTAGCACGTCACTGACTAACTCTGCCTTCTTACACCAAGAACTGTCTCTCACTCACACTAACTGACTTCACTTCGCTCCGGCAGCCCCTTTTTATAGGAATATCGCAGCCTTCTGGCTTTCACAGGAAGGTTCCAGTAGATGAAGGATCCCGTAATTTCCAGAACGCAGGTGAAAGAGAAACAGACCGCACAATCATGTTTTTTCTCCCCAGCCATCCCTGTCACCACTATAAGACGTACGAGGGGGAGGCGTGGCTAACACGGACCTCCCCTGTCTTCCGCTCTCAGCTGCTTCCACAGGGTGTTCCAACGCCCGGGTGACACTGCTCCCTCTTCAAAGCTGTTCGCCCCGAAAAGCACCATCGTAGCGTGCCAGGCGGTCCGGGTGTACCACCATCATCTGCCCGGAGTCTGAGCCAGAAGTAGCGCTGCCGTAGTTTGTGAGTCATACGGTTCGCTCCCAGGTGTCCTCCTGAAGTACTGGCGTGCACTTCCTCCAAGACTTCTGGGACCTTACTCCGGGGGAGTACCAACTGTTCTCTCTGCGCCTTCCCATCGGGTGACTCCCATACCCGGAACAGCACGCCCTCTCTGGTCTTCAACGAGTCCCATCGGGCCCAGTACGACTTGTAGGTGGCGCTCCTCGGTGCGATGTCCTCCCAGGTTGGTCTCATCCCTGCCTCCACTTCCCTCAAGAGTGGCCCCAAGACTGCGTCCGCCAGCTGCTCGCTCCTCAGGCCGGCGCTATCCCAGCCCTCAGCAGGCACTGCCACAACTACTCGGACTGCTGCGGCACGCTCCTTCTCTTCCACTCTTGTGCGCTCATGGCCGTCCTGGATCTGCGATAGGACACCTCCAATGTAATGGTCGCTAGCGTCGGTGTCCACAATGAAGGCGCCACCTGGTTGTGGGAAACCCAAAATTGGAGCACTGCACAGGGTCTCCTTCGGGTGCTGGAAAGCGTCTTCGGCGTCCTCCGTCCACACATAAGGCCGGTTTTCCTCCGTCAGGCGGGTGAGGGGTTTTGCGATGTTGTCGGTCTTTTCCTCTAAATCATTAAGGCGGTCGTCTACTTGACCCATCCGCTTGCCCAGATTCGTGACGTCATCCCTCACGCCGGCCAATCGTTCCACAAATTTGGCGGCGAGAGCCTCGTTCGCCACCTTCACTTCCGTGGTCAGTTCGGCCATCTTTGTGGTCATTGTTGTGGCCAAGTTGTTGTTTGCCGCTTCTATTTTCGTTGTTAATTCGGCCTTCATTTCTTCCATCTTCTCGGTGATGTTGTCGTTAGCCGTCTTCATTAGTTTCAGTTCTGCGGCCAGGTTGTTATTTGCCGCTTCCGTCTTCTCTGTTAACTCGTTCATCTTCGCCAAAAGCATTTCCAATGCGGATTCCATGGCTGAAATGTTCGGTGATGTTATCTTCCCGCTTCCTGACACCAGTGTGACTTTGTGGGTTCATGAAATGAAAAGTCCAGTTACACAAACTCAACAATGTTCTTTATTTCCACCGACTTACAGTTTAACACTTGCCAATTACACAGAATTACGTACTGCACCCAATTACAATTCACCAGTTCGTCCGTTACAACTTCACTTGTACTCGCGATTACGTCAACTCCGTTACTCATACACAGTTACGTACATTCTTCCGTTGCACAGTCTACTCGTTCATTAACACGCCGCTCCCCTTGCTAGCACGTCACTGACTAACTCTGCCTTCTTACACCAAGAACTGTCTCTCACTCACACTAACTGACTAACTGACTTCACTTCGCTCTGGCAGCCCCTTTTTATAGGAATATCGCAGCCTTCTGGCTTTCACAGGAAGGTTCCAGTAGATGAAGGATCCCGTAATTTCCAGAACGCAGGTGAAAGAGAAACAGACCGCACAATCATGTTTTTTCTCCCCAGCCATCCCTGTCACCACTATAAGACGGACGAGGGGGAGGCGTGGCTAACACGGACCTCCCCTGTCTTCCGCTCTCAGCTGCTTCCACAGGGTGTTCCAACGCCCGGGTGACACTATTTTGGGTAGGACCATCAAAATAATGAGGATGAGTAAAGGAACGTTGTTAAAAATTGTAACAATTTTTATTGAACATCCCTTGTAAATACAGTAGCCTTGATTATCCAACCTAAACTGGCCCTGGACAAGGTCAGATAGCTCAAAATGTCAGATTGTACAACAGAATTTGGAAAATGTGGTAAAACAATTTAGGTGTACTCTATTGTTAAAACAATTATTGGTTTGCAGTATTTACTGAATAGTCAAACCAATACTACATGCAATATTGAACAAAAGAAGCTCCAAATGTCTTTAGGAAAGGAGCTACTTAATTTAGTCTGCGTGCCTGCTGATTGACGTTTCGTTGCTGCGAGATTTTGCCATTAACAAAACATTAGTACCTCATTGATCGAGTCGACATGAAAAATTTAATGTCATGGCTGTTATTTGAACAATGGATCTACTGGTTTCCGTCCAGTCGCTCTTACTCATTGAGCTACCGTGGCATTCTTTTTATGTGTTCTCTGTACTTCATATGCGATATAAACCATACTATTTACCACAATAGATGCTGTACATAATAACAACTATAAAAGATTGATTCATATAAGTTCTGTAATATTCATTGTACAGAGATGGTAGAGTGTTAGTCCCTCACTACCTAAATATCTTCAAATCCAATAAATAATTTTACGGCTAGTGTGAAGAAATAAATAATTTCCATCAATCAACTTAAATCAATACCTCAGTAGTACTTGGGTTCGCTGGTACTCCACATATTTTAGTGCCATCTCTAAAGCATTTCAACCTTGAGCTTGACTCTTCTTCTTCTTCTTCTTCTTCTTCTTCTTCTTCTTCTTCTTCTTCTTCTTCTTCTTCTTCTTCTTCTTCTTCTTCTTCTTCTTCTTCTTCTTCTTCTTCTTCTTCTTCTTCTTCTTCTTCTTCTTCTTCTTCTTCTTCTTCTTCTTCTTCTTCTTCTTCTTCTTCTTCTTTTCTTCTTCTTCTTCTTCTTCTTCTTCTTCTTCTTCTTCTTCTTCTTCTTCTTCTTCTTCTTCTTCTTCTTCTCTTCTTCTTCTTCTTCTTCTTCTTCTTCTTCTTCTTCTTCTTCTTCTTCTTCTTCTTCTTCTTCTTCTTCTTCTTCTTCTTCTTCTTCTTCTTCTTCTTCTTCTTCTTCTTCTTCTTCTTCTTCTTCTTCTTCTTCTTCTTCTTCTTCTTCTTCTTCTTCTTCTTCTTCTTCTTCTTCTTCTTCTTCTTCTTCTTCTTCTTCTTCTTCTTCTTCTTCTTCTTCTTCTTCTTCTTCTTCTTCTTCTTCTTCTTCTTCTTCTTCTTCTTCTTCTCTTCTTCTTCTTCTTCTTCTTCTTCTTCTTCTTCTTCTTCTTCTTCTTCTTCTTCTTCTTCTTCTTCTTCTTCTTCTTCTTCTTCTTCTTCTTCTTCTTCTTCTTCTTCTTCTTCTTCTTCTTCTTCTTCTTCTTCTTCTTCTTCTTCTTCTTCTTCTTCTTCTTCTTCTTCTTCTTCTTCTACAATTTACATCCTCCCATCCTCCAAAGTTAAGTCATATTGGATGATAAATGAATTGGGTGGAATGACGCTCAAATTAGTCTAGGGTCCATGGAGCTTAGAGTTAGCCGACATTTGTCTATCAGGATAAGCAAAAACCCTGGGAACAAACCCGTATCCAGGTAACTCACCCTGATCGAGATTCGAACTCGGGACCTCTTGAACGTGAGGCAGACACTCTATCATCTACACTACTGAGGCGGGCATCTTTTGTTCTTCAATTTCCCGTTCTGCTTCATCCTCATTGTTATTACCATTCACAAAATCAACAATACCAGAATCTGTAAGTTCAAACTATTGATCTTCTGCACATCAGCTACTTGCATCTTAAGTTGTAGCATCCTTACAGCCAGGAATGTGGCTCAGTAGGGGGACAATTTAACCGTGTCTTCTTTATTATCTCTTCTTTATTTTCACCATCATCTAACAGTTTTGGTGCAAGACTTTGCTAATGTCATTGTTTTGATTTCTCACCAAGCCTGAGCCACACAGTATGCAATGTCTTTCAAGTAGATAGATCTTAACTTTTCCATCATGTCCTTGCCATTGTCCGTTTCCTCTCTCAGGGGCAAAAGGAGTTGTCTCCAATATATTCTTTCAATGTTTCCAGCATACCTTGGTCCATTGACTGGCACAATGATGTCACCTTAGTTGGGAGAAACCAGACCTTGATATCACCACTTCTAAGTTCTTCTAAATTTGGGTATGATGGGGCATTGTCTAGTATAAGGAGAGCATTTCTTGGGATGCTGTTGGGATGCTGTGTAAAGAACCAGTCTTTAAAGATGGTGCTGACGTCCAGGCAGAATTCTGAATTGTGTAATGCACTGGCAGGGCATTAACAGAAATGGTTTTAAATGCTCTAGTCTTATAGATTCACCAATCATACGCAATGAGCTTTTAAGTTCCCTGTAACATTACTGCTGGCAAGAATTGTAATTATAACTGCTGACTGATGGCATTTCATATTTTGTTTTTGAATTTAGCAATTTTAATTGAAAAGAAAATTTACCAAAGATGAAATTCCATCAGTTGACAGATCGGGGATATACAAAATAAGTTGTAAAATTGTGAAAAATGCTACATTGGTCAAACAACAAGAAATCTAAAAACAAGAGTCAAAGAGCACTTTAGAAACATCAGATTGAAACAAGCAGAACACTCAGCAGTAGCATTTCATTTTTGGAATGAAAATCATGACGTTGATCTAAATTCAAAGCTATTAAAAGGAGTGATAAACCAAAATAGACTAACAACATGGGAGAACACATTCATATGGAAAATAAGGACCGGTGTAATGTACCTTGAAATCCCACCAGTTGATAATTTGACAAAAAGCTTCATAGTTCCATCACCAGAGAGAGGGGAGCAGATAACAAACAGATGCTAGTTGTGGAGAGGTTGAAACTGAAGGCAATGGCCTCTGAAACTACTCCTTCAATAATAAGTGATGAGTGTGAATATACCGACTACAAATAGTTTGCGATTCATTTTGACATCACTGTTACTAAATTCCTCCAAACAAACATGACCAATATTTGTTTTTTGCTGGTAGTTATAAATTTTCATACTGCTGGAGAACTTATGTATTTTACAGGCTATATTGCAAGAAAAGTTAGTAAATATATTTATTGAATGTTAAGAATATGTTTTAACATGGGTCAGAGTATTTGGCTCAAGATTTGTACTTGATCTGCAAATCTGAGCATTTTTCAATGAAGGAGCATAAAGTGTACCAGGAGACACACATATATGATGTACCAAAGGACATCCATTAGTACGTTAATGTGTTCCTTGTAATTGGATTCTACTTTTATGTTTACTGAACTGTTTCTTAGGTGAAGAAAATGCCATGAAGTAAAATGGTATCATGAAACCATCACCAGATAAAGACGCAATGAAGGCACTCATGAGGGATGTTATTGAAAGGAAGTTGTCTCTTCGAGAATCTGCTGACAAGTAGAAGATTTAACAATCTTCCATAGCAAATTCCGTTTGTAACATAAGGACTGTTTCTTCTAATGCAAAAGTTTACTGATTATCTTAATTTTGATGTAAAAAGGGTATTTTCCAAGGAAGATGAAAATTATTAGGTTCATTATTTGATAAAGGCTGCTTATCTGCATATTAGTAAAACTGTCTACATACACTTTAACCAGCAGGTAATACAAAACCCACTGAGCAATTTTATGAATAACTCAGAAATCCAAAAAGTAAGTGAAATAAAGTTTATTGGTGTTTCGAATGACTCAAGTCTCTCTTGGAACACTCATATTGAAAAACAAACACATAAGCTCACTCGACTATGCTACGCAATTAGGATACTTAGTAATATTGTTACACCTGATGTTTTGAGATCTGTGTTTGTTTTCTTTTTTTTTCTTTTTGTAATTTATGTCTGCCAACGTTAAGTCATATCAGACGATGAATGGAATGGGTAAGATGATGCTCAAATGCGCCCAGGTTCCATAGAGCTTAGAGTTTACCCAGACATTCATCTTTCAGGATAAGGGAAAACCTGGGAAGAAAAACCTTATCCAAGTAACTTACCCTGACCGAGATTCGAACTCGGGACCAAATGAACGTGAGGCAGACATGCTACCACCACACTACCGAGGTGGGCTACGATCTGTGTATTTTTGCTATGTACAAACCCATATTTCTTATGCCATACCACTATGGGGTTCATCACCAAAAGTATCTCTAGTATTTAAGATTCAAAAGAAAATTATAAGAAAAATGAAAAAGATACCCCCCAAATTCCAAGTAAAGCCATCTTTTCTGGATTTAAGATATTGCCCGTTTTGTCTGTATAAATTTTAGAGACAGCATGCTTTGTCCTTCAGAATATAAGTTCCTTTAAAAAGAATTCAGATTTTCATGTGTATAACACAATAGCAGCTAATAACATAGGATCAATAAAAGCCTGAACAGCATCACCCATTGAGGAATTAGTTTGTAGAACAAATTACCATATACTTTAAAATCACTTGATGAGAAACATATTAAAATTAAATTAAATGAGCTACTCTTAGTCCATATGCCATATTAAATACAGGAATTTTTAAATCTTGAGTTTGTAAAAATGTTGCTCTTCTGGTCTTGATATGCTTCCGTCTGTTTATGTATATATTGTTGTAGTTCTTGCCGCTAATAAAAATATTATGTGATCTTATTACTTTATAAAATTCTTAATTGAAGAATATTTTTATTCTGTACAAGAGCTTTTAGTTAGTTTTCTCTTCTGCTGTATGATTTATTATGTTCTTATACATGTTTGTTTTTTTAAATTATTGTTTTACCTATTTCTTGTAATAACGTATTCTTTTGTATATGTGTTACCTCTTATTATGTTAATGTTATTCTTTACATTGTGCCCCACATGTCAACTATCTTGTACAAGATATCAAGGATGAATAAAGATGAATATGAATAAGAATAGCTTGGCAACTTATCAGACTAGGAAACTTGCTTACAATATGCTAAAACTGATGAGGAGGTTATGCTACAATGGGTGGAAAATAAAATAAATGGGAGGAAAATGTAAAACACTGATCATGACTGAGGAAGCAGAAGTCTTTTCTGTTGCTGCAGATGTTCCTTGAAAACCATCAGCATCAGTCCCAGTTGTAGGCACTCCTCAAAGCAAAAATCTATTGCACTTTCCAATAGGATTGACTAAATTTTTGTAGGATACTGAAATACTGTTGGCAATTCACAGGTGCAAGTGTTTTACTTTTCTATAAGCAAAGTAATCAGATGTTGTAAGTGTATCTTATTAGAGAAAGTTGTTGTGGTTGTTTTCAAATGTTAGGCTTTGGAAGGCTTTTGCAATAAAGCCATTAGCTCCCTTGCTCTCCAATATTTCTGTGTAGTGGGTCCCGCAGGTAGGACTTCACAGGTTAAAAGATGTTCTTCAGTCATTTCGTCTTCTTTGTTGCTCTGAGGACAATTCGGACTTTTATAAATTCCTATTCTGTGTAAGTGTTTGGCCAAATAATCATGTTCCGTAAGTAATCCAAAATTTGCTACTCTAGCTTTACGTGGGATTTCAGGAATAATTTCTGGAGTTTTAATTAAAATGTTCCATTTTTTTATCTTTGGCTTTGTTAGATATTGATTGGTTTTGTTTGTTTTTATATTTGCTTTTAATTAATGTTTTTGTGGATGTAAAGTGTAAGCTTTTCCTTTAGTTGTGAATTAAATTTGTACCTTTTTTGGCAAGAAAATCAGCTGATTCATTTCCAGTAATTCCACAATGTGCAGGTATCCACAATAATATAATTCTTTTCTGGAGATTTTGAAGTTGTTGGAACATTTTGTGACATTCTTCAATTTGGATTCACCTCTTTTTATATAAACTTATACATATAATGCTGCTTTAGAATCAGCAAGTATGACAGCATTTTTAAATTTATCTATTCTGTATAGAAAGTGTTGGAGTGAAATATGAATAGCCGTTACTTCTGCATCAAAATTTATTTGTGTGGTATCCTGCTGGTTGATGGAATGAGAATAGTGCACACTTAATTCCTGCTCCTCTGTTGTTGCCCAAGTTAGATCCATCTGTGTAGATATGTAACCATTCTTCAGGTGGGTATCTATTGTTCAGAGTTTCTAATGCGAGTGCTTTTAGTACAAGTTTGGAAGTTTCAGATTTTTTAACAAATTGTTCTAAACTAAATTGAATATTAATTAGTTCAAAAGTCAGTGGGTTTTCCATAATTAAAATGTTTTCATTAGAATTAGGAAGATTCAGATCTGTTTTTAATTCCGTAACTTTCTGTAGGAAACTTGTTTGTGCTTTCATCCTGAATGGTTGTGGTAATCTCTTCTCCCATTTTGTTGTTTTTAACCGCAACATTTTTTCATGTTGTATTAGTACCTGCTCCTCTAAAGTTAGATGTATTAGATAGTTCCAAGTTAAGGCTTGCATTGCTGTGATTGGAGTTGATTTTGCTGCATTAGTTATGAGTCGCAGGGCCTGATTTTGGCATACTTTTAGGTGATTTATGTTAGAACTGTTTCCTGTAATTATTACCTCTGCATTATAAAGAAGTATTGGCCTGAGGAATGTGTTGTATGTGGTGTTCAGTGTCTCCTAATTACTGCCCCACTTTACTGCAGCTAATCCTTCCAAATTGAAAATTTTGTTGTTGGTTTGTTTACTACTGCTACTGCTAATAATACTTCTGCAAATACTACAGTATTTGTTTAGAGTAAGTTGTGTCCATAGGTACAGCACGAGTTTGTACCTAGGGGCAGCTTGCAGAATATTACAAATGTTGCTTTTAGCACTCAATGTGCAGCAAAATGTATGCAAATAATATTCCTCATTTTAGGTAATAAATGAAGGTTAATAAAGTGACTGTCATTATTGCTGTAAATTTAAATTTAAAAATGTGAAAATGTTGTTTTAAAAAATTGTCCCTAGGTACAGAACTCTCCCCAACTAATATTTCGTAAATGCAAGAACTAATCCCTTCAGGATCCAAAAAGAAAGCACTGTAATCTCTGGCTAAAAAAACAGTTTTTGATTTTTGCACTACCCGTGCACTCACCTGCAAAAATGTTGTCCTCTGTAGTCTAGAGGTAATATGGAGGTTATATGGCAGACTCGGGTTCCTGAGGTGGCGAGTTCAAAACATGGAGAAGGAGGATAGTTTTTCTGGTATGAAAGCCTTTCTTGGCTTGCATCGTAAAGGAAATAATGTCCATGGTATGTCATAGATTCAAAGCTAATTAATTAATCTCAAGCCTGTTAAAGGGATCCCTGAGCAAAGTTAAGCCTTCATTCATGCCCATTCAAGAATGGCATGCTTTGAAACACCAGCTAAATACTGCCATAAATAAAAGCCCAGTTTCAATTTTCTGAACCAAATTTGAAGCGTGGGTTCCTGCACACAATGTATATTTTACATGCAATAATCTTTCTAAAAATTATGTAGAAAATGATGCTACTTACAGTGAAGCAATAAGTATTATACAGATATAACTATCTGTAACAAAAAAACTTCACTTATCTTATACGAAAGATGTCAATATTTTTCAACTTCAACTAATTCAACTAATAAGAATAATTGACATATTTTTAAGATAGGTGAAGATTTTTACTAAAAATAGTTATATTTGTATAATCCTTATACAGTTTTTAATTTGATTGATATATTTACAAATAATGAGAAAGTTATTAGTAAACTTACTTGAAGAGCTGGTTGCTATGGTTGAATTACAAACGCCATTCCTGATTTCTTAATGAAACAACAGTTTTGATAAACACATTCCAAAATATATTTACATTAATATACCATTTTACATAAAGAGCTACAAATTAAACAAAAATAAAAAGGGCACATCGGAATTATTTGGAGTTAGATATGTGGAAAAAGGCTCAGAGCCTAGTTGAGAATGTCCCCAATTTCACGTTGTATATAAGCAAAAAAGTAATTGTGGAACACCAACAAGAGCAGGAGACACTACATCATCGGAACCACTGGACAGCAAGCTTTCTGATGTGACCAAAGAGCCGCTCACATCACCACCGATTGCCAGGGGTAAGTCTGGGCTCAGAAGACCGACCAAGAATCTCCATTTTCTCTGCAAACACGACCTTCGGATGAAATCTTCTAATTCTGGATGCAACCTTGCTGTCCTTCATGAAATGTTGTATCCGAAAGTTGAACCAGTAGTATGAAGCTTTCATTGTGTTCTCTGTTCCGTTCATTCAGATCTTCGTCGTAACTATTTATGGAAATTCCCTCTCCTTCTTCAGCCTCATCTTGTTCCTATAATGTCATGCCCTTCGGCAGTATTTCATATGCTGTTACAGCTTCATCTTGTCCTTATAAATTCGGGCGAGGCTGGAATTTCCATCTGGCTTTACAGCCCCATCCTGGTCTAAAAATATCGTGTTCTTCATAGATATTTCATCTATTTTAAAGTCCCATCTTTTTCTTAAAAAAGGCGTGCTGTTCTGCAGCGTTTCATCCGATTCTACAGGTTCATGTTGTTCATATAGTATCGTGCAATTGATGTGACTTCTCACATCCAAGAGATAAAAGATAAAACAATGAAAATTGATGTGTTGTAGCCATGACCACAGGTCATGGCCTTCTCTATGGTTGTACGAAATATTTTAACAAGCTTTATTACTCCTCTGCTTCCTTTAAATTGAAATATTTGCGGAAATTATCTTATTCCTTCTTGCCTTGTAGTGGAGTATGGGAATATTTGAGCAATTATGCGCCAAAAACCGAAAATTATCTTCTTATATTAAAAGCAAGAGAAGACCATATTACGAATGAAATTATTAGAAACATTTAGCAACAAATGGGCCGAACACCTTATTCACTGCCAAGAGAAAGAATTCCAAAACAAGCTTTCAATTATAAATGAAGAGGACGAAGATCAATAGGACGCCCCCTAAAGAGAGGGCTTCAGGAAATGTGAGACTGGAACAGGCTTAAGCCTAACCCGTGAAGGAAGATGAAGAAGAAGAATACTCGTGAAGGAAGAAAAAGAAAACGAAGAAGAAGATGATGATGACGATGACATTGACGACGTTGATGATGATGATGATGACGACGACCACGACGAAGACGACGACGAAGTCGACGACGACGCGACGACGACGACGACGACGACGATGATGATGATGATGATGATGATGATGATAAAAGTTCATCCAATATTTGCGGAACATGGCTTTCATTACTTGTCCAGGCATTCTTAAATATCGTGGTTAGATGTTCCTCTATTAGCTCACGTCATTTTAGACGACGAAATCCTTGAAAGTTGTAATTTTCAGTACTTTTTAAATTCCGCACAAAATCGATTACTCTGGGTTGTGCTGACGTCTACTTCAACTTTCTACAACCACAGATGTACCAGAAAGGCACATCTACTATGAAACTTATTAGAAGTGTTGGTTTTCTTAAATTAAACTTCGAAAACTGATTTTTATAATATCTTGTACAAAATATTCAATTAATATAAATATGCAGACCTTACTCCTAAATTATTTAATTTAGTTTTGGAATGTGGAACACTTTCTTCAGTTTTGAAGTATTCATGTTCAGCGCATGTCAACAAACTTGTGTCTTGTTTACATTGTTCTTACATGTATTTAAAATCATGTACAGGCTAGTTACTTTACACATTAAAGTTCGTTTTATTGAAGTTGTGAAATAAAGTATTCAATAAGTAGCCACTGACGAAAGTTCAAGAGAAGTTTATCGTAAGTGATGGATATAAAGCTGCAACTTTTAAAGTAAATAATACTGATACTGATATAATATATTTAGCAACTGAAGGCAACAAAAAGTTCACTGTTTAGTTCTATTAGTAGTACGAAAATCAGGTAAACACTGAGGGGTGAGTAGATTGTCATCCACTGTGGTGGATTGCAGTCTTTTCTCAGATTTTTGTGTATCTACAAGAGACGGTCAAGGTTTTAGAGATGAAATAGTGGTCAAATGCGAGACCCGTGACTCTGTTAACTCTGCATGCTACCAAGCCCACATGCTTCTGAAATATGTCAGAGATCTGCAGTTAACATAAGCAGAAAGACAGAGGAACGGTGGATGCATTTGTCAGTAACAAATTTGCCAGAAAGTGTTTCTTCAATTTAGTGAATAGAAAAAAGTCACAAGCGGCTAAATCCGGATAATAGGGAGGGTTGAGGGATGCACTTCACATTGATTTTTGAAAGATATTCAGCAACAATTTTGGCAATATGTGGCCGCGCATTATCGCGTTGCAGCATCCAACCTGCTACACGAAAATGTCGTATTTTGCGCTTGATATGGACTTGCAATGTTTTCAGGACATCACTGTAGTATTAAGCAGTTACTGATGTGTGTGCAGGTACAACATGCTAATTAACCATTCCATGAATATCAAAGAATGAGATGACAGTAACTTTCCCGGCAGAAGCAACAACCTTTGCTTTTTGGGGTGTTGGTGATGAAGGAGATTTCCATGCTGAGCTTTGCTGTTTGCTCTCAGCATCAAAATGATGTAGCCGAGGTTCATTAGCAGTGATTATGTTTGAAAGAAACTACGGATCTTCCTCTAACATCAACTTTAACTGCATGCAGACCTGCATGCGAAATTCTTTTTTTTGGGAATCAACATTCTTGGAACCCATCGCTCACAAACACGTTAAATGTGTAATGTTTCTGACATCAACGTGTGGGTAACACCCAATGAAATGTTCAGTATGTACGAAAGTGATCTTAAGGTCATTTGTCGATCCTCTCTCACAAAGGCAACAGCAGTGTTGATGTTTACTTCCGTAATGCCAGTAACTGGAGCACCGGGTTCATCTTCCTTTGAAAATGATTGTCTCCCCTCTTTAACCATTTTAAACCACCTTCGAGCCGTGCTTTAGGGCAGAACAGACTCTCCAAAGGCCGCCTGTAACATTGTATAGGTCTCAACTGAAAATTTGTTGAGATGAAAGCAGAATCTCAAAGCCGCATATTATTTCTCGCGTGTTACATCCATTCCAGCGGTAGACGATCCTGAATATGTCTGAACTTGCCTGGCTCTCACAGGTGGGAACCAGGAGTACCAACAATAAAACTACTACGAGCTGTTTGTTTCACATTAAGCTAACAGAATATAATAAGATTGAATTTTAGTGTGAAAAATTATGATCGTAAGAAAATTATGATCATTCTTTATTGAAGAGCCCTTGTACTACTTAACAAAGCCTTGAGGCGTATTGACATTCAGTGACCACCGCTGCTATTGTTTTCTTATCTGCTGTTTAAAAGAGTGAAATATTAGTAGGTTGGCGTTCAGTAAGGTATGAAACACAAAAGGAGCACTTGGGAGCTGTGGGTTTGATATGAAAGGCTAGCCAATGTTTATATGCATCATGGGTGCATAATAATCATTAACATGATGTTAATGGTAATAAATGCATTAAATATGTACCCACGTAATTATTTATAGGACTTTTTGCTCAAATAATGGAAATGAGGCTAAACACCCCTATCTTCTGCAGTTTACATAACGGTAAAAGAGAGGGAAACAACTAAATTGTTGGATAGAGTCAACATGAAAAATGTAATGCCATGGCCGGGATTTGAACCGCATATCTCCTGGTTTCCGTCCAGTCTCTTTTAACCCAATGAGCTACCATGGTCAACGTGCCGTCCGGACATTAAATTCTCCATTTGACTCGTGTATGTTCCCGGTATACCACTAGGGGCTCTCACATCCGAGATACAGCGGTTGTGGCAACTTACTATCGTATGTACTTGATTCCCAAGCTTCATCATTTAACTCTAATTAAATTAATCATTTCCGTCAACTAACTAAAATAATAAGAGTTAAATGATGAAGCCTGGGGCTCAAGTACTTACGATAGTAAGTCGCAACAAACGGTTTATCTCGGATGTGAGAGCCCCTAGTGGTCTACCGGGAAAATATACGAGTCAAGTGGAGAATTTAATGTCAGGACGGCACGTTGACCATGGTAGCTCAAATGGTTAGAGCGACTGGACGGAAACTAGGAGATCCATGGTTCAAATCCCGGCCATGTCATTGAATTTTTCATGTTGACTGTATCCATCAAAAACCTTGGTCTATATACAGCTAGCATGAAGAAATGATTAATTTCCATCAATTAACTAAAACTAAATTGTTTACTACATTTTTGTTATTAAATGACTATTGCAATTATTGGAATGCACGGTAATATAGCTTATTTTCTAGTGAGATCGATCAGTGCAAGAGGCATAATTTCTAAATAAGTGATTTACTCAACTGGCAAAAAGTACATCAATAGCAATGTTCCATCACTGAAAGATGCCTCAGTATCATTGTCGCTATTATCCTATAAAAATTATAAACCTCGAGCTTCTTGTTTGAGCATTTCATTCCTTTTCCCTTTAATTATCAATTCTTTAAGTCTCCTGGTTACAAAAACCCATGTCATTAAGTGAAAGCTTTTGTATTAAATAATTTCTATAATTGTAGGTCGTATATTGTCGCGAATCCGTATCTACAATCACGTGGCTTGTTTACACAAAAGAAACTGATAGGAGGGCACTATGAAATCCAAGAGCCCGCGGACAAAGGTAACAGGCAGATAAGGGTCTCCGAAACAAACAAACTGAGATGAATGGAAATTTCTAGTTACTTTAAAGAGGTGTCAGTTGTAAACAAGAGTGAGTGAGTAGAGTAGAGTTGAGAAACACTGTTGTGAAATGAGAGACAGACAGCTGTGGTGTAGTAACGAGAGCTAAGGATGTAATCTGCCGTAACTGAAATGAGATGTGTGTAGTGTTTAACGCCCGCTTTTACTACATACGGCACCGCAGGCGGTGTCACTGATGGTACGTGAGATGAAGATGGAGCACCGGTGGAATGAGATGGCGGGGGAAAACGGAGGTTCCGGAGAAAACCTGCCCCAGCGCCAAGTTTTCCACCACAAATCTCACTTTGCGGTCGCCTGGGATCGAACGCGGGCCGCCTTGGTGTGAGCCAAGCGGTCTAACCACTGAGCCACGGCGCGGCCTGCCGTCACTGTTTGTTGTTGTGATTGACCTTGTTAGACTGTTGGTGTATGTAGCGTAATGCTGCCGTAATCTATAAGAGTATTTCTACGGAAATAAAGGAGATTTTTTATTTCTGTAACTCTGCCTTTTATTTCTACGATTCCACAAAGTGACAATATTGTAATAGAACTTATTTGCTGAAGCATGGTCAGTCTGCGCAAATAGGCCATTACCGCAATATAAGACATAATATAAATGCATTACAGTGTGGAGCTATACAAAAGTATGTATATGTAGTTTTAGATATTAGTATTGCAGTTAATATTAAAACACAATATCTTGTTAGTTTAATAATGATGGATCTGAATAAAGATAAGTAGGATACTTTATTCACCTTTTGATTTATACATAAATCATGGCTTCGTCAGTAATACTACATAATAATATAACATAATACTATATACAACAGTATGTAGAATATGAAGTAGCATATAAAAGAAAATAAGTCATATTCATAGTTTTGGTTTATATCACATTATATAACATAGATATCTTCACCCCACCCCGCGGCCACGCCGTGGCTCAGTGGTTAGACCGCTTGGCTCTCACCAAGGCGGCCCAGGTTCGATCCCAGGCGACAGGAAAGTGAGATTTGTGATGGACAACACGGCGCTAGGGCGGGTCTTCTCCGGTTCCCCCCGCCATCTCATTCCACCGACGCTCCATCCTTATCTCATGTATCATCAGTGTCACCGCTTGCCGTGCTCTATGTAGTAAAAGCGGGCGCTAAATCCTACACATTAAATTTTTTCCCCACCCCGACATGGTTATGACTGTAAAACATGCAACATAAATGGAAGATAAACAACAGTTCTATTGAATTTCATTCAATGTACCTAGAGGATTAAAGTGCTATAGGTTCAATCCCAAAGAAATTTATGTGCAGTATCTACTGAGAAATCACAAAGGAATTTTGATTCCAAGTTTCTTCTTGTCACAGTATTCAATCACATTGTATATGATATCTTGCACCGGCCAATGTATGACATGTTATATCTGAACAGTGTACATACACCGGACCGGCTGTTTATGCGTGATAACTTCATTTAAACTTCATTTAAACAGATCACAGCTCTTTGCCAATAAAACAAGAAATTAGATTTGTCAAATTTACTTACCACCCCTGGGCCACAAAAGAGTTTCAAAAAATATTCAAGAAATACAATATAACATTGGCACCAAAAAACAATTACAACATTAAAAACCTACTTAAGAGTAATAATACTGATAAGATAAAAGCAGAAGCAAAGTCACGCATTTACAAGATTAAGTGTAAAAACTGTGAACAAATTTACATAGGGAGGACAAAAATAAGCATAGGCACTAGAAAGAAAGAACATTTTAGGCACTTAAGATACAAAAATATTGATAAGCCCGCAATAGCAGCTCTCTTCTGGTCTGAAAGTCATGAAATTGAAGATAGCACCAAATTACTAAAATACGTACGAAAACACAACGAACTCGTCATATGGGTGAGAATATAAATAGATAAACATAAAATGCAACTAATGAATTTTGAAATCCTGCCTGAAGATAACCCCACATTTAAATTAATCACAAAATCAACAAATGGCAGCAGCAACTCCAAAACTACCCACACAATTTGATCAAGCTTTAGTCACATAAGAGCCGACGATGCGAAAGATGGTTTGTGATACATCTCTTCAAATTGGGTATGTAAGTGAAGTTGATTGGTAATAAATACGACTCATCTATAATTTAATAAATATTAATACTGCTTGAATTTATGGTTTCAATAAATACTTTATAAATTAAAAAATTTAAAAATTTAAAAATAAAAAATCTATTAATGATATTTCTACCCATAAAGAACTAAAAGACAGTTATAATTTTTAAAAAAAATTTGCTTACAATCCTTGGTTTAATACACAATTTCAAATTTTTTTTAAAGGGTTTGGTATAAATTTAGTACCTGAAAATAAATAAAGCTTAAAAGGTTTATTGCATTCCTTTCAAAAAGATAAAATTCCTAAAATAATAAAAGTGTGGTATATATCAATTTAATTGTTTCGATTGTGATAAAGTTTATATTGCAAAGACAAAACGTAAATTAAAAACCAAAAAGAAAGAACATTTTTGTAACATTAAGTATATGCAGACTCATAAATCGGCAGTAGCAGATCATTTTTGGTCATTCACCATGAAATAAATCCAGAAGTACAATTATTAAAACAATTAAATGGTCCGATAGGTTTAATGCTTTGGAAAAAGATATTTATTTTAAAAAACATACTTTATGTCATTAATTTTCAAACACTGGGAGTTGATTCTATTTTTAAATTTGTTTTATTTTTAGATTTTAGTAATACTAACAATAACATATTAACATCTAGCATTTGAAACCATGACGACAGCTTTGTTGTTTCCAGCTGAGGATGTGTAAAAGTTTTACATGAAATCTCAATCCCAAAAAATTTATAACAAAATTGTCAGCATCTCTTAGAAGATAAGTGAAGTTTGAAATTACAGGTTGCTACATTTGTATATATTTGTTTCCTTCACTGTTAATAACTTCTTATATATATGGGCAATGTCAGTACCTGTGAATTAACAGTAGCTGCATGCAAAACTGTAAGCTGCAAATGAAGCAAAGAAATAATAAAAATATAATATTACAACCCTCTTGGGTTGTACAAATGCATTCAGCATATATAGAATCAGGTTTGCAAATCTTACACCATCAGATGCAGCTTCACAAACCCCCTGCTTTGAACCATGCATTAAATGCATAATGGGCCGCATTCCAGGAAAATAGCACTCCAGTAATCATGATGATTTATTTGCTGACTTCTGCCTTATTGAGTGCTAAGAAGAACAAAAGGATCCACAATATGATATGCATTTGAACAGAATTTTCAAAGTACATACCTATTTAAATTTAAGTTTATCATAATACTCCTTTATTGTTAAGCAGAGGTTTTTGGGGCTAGTGTGAAAACAGCTGTCTTAACAGAAACTGTACATATTAGAAGTTTCCATAACAATAAGTGAGGCCAGTTTTGTGACATGGTATCTACATTATTTATTTTTGAAAATAACTGTAAAACATCATAGGTAAGCTGTATCTGCCACACCATGTATTTAATTGTTTATCACATTTTTGTTGCATTATAGATTGTGAACCAGGATGATTTTAGACTATATATTGTTAATATAGGATTGTGTATACTTAAAGATGGTTTACCGAAGGGGTTTACCATCTACTTTGCAAATGGAAGGTAGCTGATGGGACAGGGGGTCAGATGTTAGAGGTAAATGGTAAAGGGAATTTATAGTCTGGTTACATGAAATGAAATGTGTAGTGTTTAATGCCCGCTAATACTACATACGGTACCGCAGGCGAATTTGGTTACAGATATATAAATAGAAATAAAACAACCTTCTACAAAATAACAGTTTACCATAACATCATGATTTTCTACAATACAAGTCTTGTAGAGACTTTGGGTGGATTGGTGTTGATAGCTACACTAGTACATTAGGACCCAGTTGGGCTTACCTCCAAGGAGATGTTGTTTCGTGGTGAAGTCAAGATTTGGCATAGCCAACAATACACTTTAAACTCCTCCGCACCTCGATAATTACCGCTAAAAGTATTAATCGCCAAGCAAAAAACAGGGGGCCAACACACGTTGAACCTAGGGACTTTTCCCCTTTGATCAGCAGCAAGGAGTCCCGAACATTCCATCCGCCATGTTGTTTTAAGTCCACCGACCTGCTGATAATCCATTACTAACTACCAGGTTCAACATTTAGAGTTGCTGCGCTTGGCATTCTTACTTGGTTAATGCTCGGAGAATATGCAAACTATGGGTTTGACATTTAATGTTCTGCTATGAGGTTTCTATGTCTTTACTTCCACAGCTTAATACTTTCATTTGTATAAAGAAACCTCATGCTATTAAAATTTCAAATAAATTCCTAAAATAAATCAAGTACTTTCACTTCACCAAAGCATGCACGACAGTATATCCATGACCAACTATACTCATCTGATGGCTTTTCTTCATGACATATATACCAATCGACAAGGGCTGCTCAATAAAGAAATATTATAATATTTTACGGTCATAACTTTTTGCACTAAAATTCAATCTTATTATATTCTGTTACCTTAATGTGAAAAAATAGTAGTGCTCTTA
>CM060948.1:331095064-331180064 GCA_030765055.1 Mantis religiosa | reverse complement strand
TTAGTACATTAATGTGTTCCTTGATACTTGGATTCTACTTTTATGTTTACTGAACTGTTTCTTAGGTGAAGAAAATGCAATGAAGCAAAATGGTATCAAGAAACTACCACCAGATAAAGATGAAATGAAGGCAATCGAGAGGGATGTCATTGAAAGGAAGATGTCTCTTCGAGAATCTGCTGACAAGCACAAGATTTCAAAATCTGGCATAGCACATTCAGTTTGTAAAGTAAGGACTGTTTCTTCCAATGCAAAAGTTTACTTATTATCTTAATTTTGATGTAAAAGGGGCATTTTCCAAGGAAGAAGATAATGATTCGGTTCATTATTTGATATAGGCTGCTTATCTGCATATTAGTAAAACTGTCTACATACACTTTAACCAGCAGGTAATACAAAATCCACTGAACATTTTTATGAATAACTCAGTAATCAAAAAAGTAAGTGAAACAAAGTTTCTTGGTGTTTGGATTTACTCAAGTCTCTCTTGGAACACTCCTATTGAAAAATAAACACATAAGCTCACTCGACTATGCTAGGCATTTAGGATACTTAGTAATATTGTTACGCCTGATGTTTTGCGATCTGTGTTTCTTTCTCTTTTTTTGTTTTTTCTTTCTGTAATTTATGTCCTCCAACGTTAAGTCATATCAGATGATGAATGGAATGGGTGAAATGATGCTCAAATGAGCCAAGGATCCATACAACTTAGAGTTACCAGACATTCGTCTTTCAGGATAAGGGAAAACCCAGAAAAAAACCTTACCCAAGTAACTCACCCTGACCTAGCTTCGAAATCAGGACCTCTTGAACGTGAGGCAGACATGCTTCCACCACACTAATGAGGCGGGCTACGATCTGTGTATTTTGGCTATGTAGAAACCCATATTGCTTATGCCATACCACTATGGGGCTCATCTCCACAAGTATCTCAAGTATTTACGATTCAAAAGCAAATTATAAGAAAGTGAAAATCGTACCCCTGCGAATTCCAAGCAAAGCCATCTTTCCTGGATTCAAGATATTGCCCGTTATGTCTGTATACATTTTATAGACAGCTAGGTTTGTGCATCATAATATAAGTTCCTTTAAACAGAATTCAGATTTTCATATGTATAACCCAAGAGCAGCTAATAACTTGCATTTATCCTCACACAGGATCAATAAAAGCCTGAACAGCATCACCCATTGAGGAATTAGTTTGTATAATAAACTACCATATAGTTTAAAGTCACTTGATAAGAAACATATTAAAACTAAATTAAATGAGCTACTCTTAGTTCATATGCCATTCTCAATAAAGGAATTTTTAAATCTTGAGTTTACATAAAATGGTGGTCTTCTGGTCTTGAAGTACCTGTGTATGTTTATGTATATATTGTTGTAATTCTTGCGGCTAATAAACATTTTATCTTATCTTATTACTTTATAAAATTCTAAATTCAAGAATGTTTATATTCTGTACAAGAGTTTTTAGTTAGTTTTCTCTTCTGCTGTTTGATATATTATGTTCTTATACATTTTTGTTTTTTAAATTATTGTATTATCTATTCCTTGTACTCACATATTCTTTTGTATATTTGTTACCTCTTACTATGTTAATGTTATTATTTCCATTGTGCCCCACATGTCCACTATCTTTTACAAGATATCAAGGATGAATAAAGATGAATATGAGTACGAATGTGTTGGCAACCTATCAGACTAGGAAACTTGCTTAAAAATATGCTAAGACTAATGTGAAAGTTATGCTACAATGGGAGGAAAATAAAATAAATGGGAGGAAAATGTAAAAAACTGATCATGAATGAGGAAGCGGAGGTCTATTCTGTTGCTGCAGATGTTATTTGAAAATTACCAGCATCAGAGCCAGTTGGAGGCACTCCTCAAAGCAAAAATCTATTGAATTTTCCAGTAGAATTTACTAAATTTAATTAGGGATACTGAAATATTGTTAGCAACTTACAGATGCATGTGTTTTACTTTTCTATAAGTAAAGTAATCAGATGTTGTAAGTGAATCTTATTAGAGAAAGATGTTGTAGTTGTTTCCAAATGTTAGGCTTCGGCAACAAAGCCATTAGCTCTCTTGCTCTCCAATATTTCTGTGTAGTGGGTCTAGCAGGTAGGGCTTTACAGTTCAAAAGATGTTCTTCAGTTATTTCCTCTTCTTTGTTGCTCCGAGGACAATTTGGACTTTTATAAATTCCTATTCTGTGTAAGTGTTTGTCCAAATAATCATGTTCTGTAAGTAATCTAAAATTTGCTACTGCAGCTTTACGTGGAATTTCTGGAATAATTTCTGGATTTTTAATTAAAATGTTCCATTTTCTATCTTTGGCTTTGTTAGATATTTATTGGTTTCGTTTCTTTCTATATTTTCTTTGAATTAATCTTTTTATGGATGTAAAGGGTAAGTTTTTACTTTTATTCTGAACTAAATTTGCATCATTTTTGGCAAGAAAATCAGCTGATTCATTTCCAGCAATTCCACAATGTGCAGGTTTCCACAATAATATAATTCTTTTCTGTAGTTTATCAAGTTGTTGGATCATTTTGTGACATTCTTCAATTTGGATTGACCTCATTTTATATGAACTTATTACATATAACGCTGATTTAGAATCAGAAAGTATGACAGCATATTTAAATTTATCTATTCTGTATACAAAGTGTTGCAGTGAAATATGAATAGCCGTTACTTCTGCATCAAAATTTGTTGTGTGATATCCTGCTGGTTGATAGAATGAGAAGAGTGCACACTTGATTCCTGCTCCTGAGTTGTTGTTCAAGATAGATCCATCTTATTAGATACGTGACCATTCTTCAGGTAGATATACATTGTTTACAGTGACTAATGGGAGTGCTTTTAGTACAGCTTTGGAAGTTTTAGAGTTTGTAACTATTTGTTCTAAACGTAATTGAATACTAATTGGTTCAAAAGTCAGTAGGTTTTCCTTGATTAAAATGTTTTCTTTAGAGTTAGGAACATTCAGATCTGTTTTTAGTTCCATAACATTGTGTAGGAAACTAGTTTGTGCCTTCATCTTGATTGGTTGTAGTAATCCTTTCTCCCATTTTGTTGTTTTTAACCACAACCTTTTTTCATGTTGTAACAGTGCCTGCTCATCTAAAGTTAGATGTATTGGATAGTTCCAAGTTAAGGCTTGCATTCCGTGATTGGAGTTCACTTTGCTGCACTAGTTGTTATTCGCAGGGCCTGATTTTGGCATACTTCTAGGTGTTTTATGTTAGAACTGTTTCCTGTAATTATTACCTCTGCATTATAAAAAAGTATTGGCTTGATTTGTAAACTTACTTGAAGAGCTGGTTGCTATGGATGACTTTCAAACTCCATTCCTGTTTACCTAATGAAACAACAGTTTTCATAAACACATTCCAAAATATATTTACATTAATACACCATTTTACATAAAGAGCTACAAATTAAGCAAATATAAAATTAGGGCACATCGAACCTATTTGGAGTTAGATATGTGGAAAAAGGCTCAGAGCCTAGTTGAGAATGTCTTCAGTTTCACGTTGAATATAAGCAAAGAAATAATTGTGGAACACCATCAAGCACAACAGACACTACATCATCGGAACCACTGGACAGCAAACTTTTTGATGTGACCAAAGAGCCGCTCACATCACCACCGACTGCCAAGGATAAGTCTGGGCCTCAGAAGAACGACCAAGAATCTCCGTTTTCTCTGCAAACACGACCTTCGGATGAAATCTTCTACTTCTGGATACAACCCTGCTGTCCTTCATGATATGTTGTATCCGAAAGTTGAACCGGTAGTATGAAGCTTTCATTGAGTTCTCTGTTCCGTTCATTCAGCTCTACGGCGTAACTATTTAGGGAAATTCCCTCTCCTTCTTCAGCCTCATCTTGTTCTTATAATGTCGTGCTCTTCGGCAGTATTTCATATGCTGTTACAGTTTCATCTTGTTCTTATAAAATCGGGCGATGCTGGCTATACATCTAGCTTTACAGCCTCATCCTGGTCTATAAATATATTGTTCTTCTTAGATATTTCATCTACTTTAAAGTCCCATCTTGTTCTTAAAAAGGCGTGGTGTTCTGCAGTGTTTCATCCAATTTTTAAGTTTTATTATTCTTCTGCTTCCTTTAAATTGAAATGAATATTTGCAGGTATTATCTTATTACTACTTGCCTTGTAGGTGTAAATGGAACATGGGAATATTTTAGAAATTATCGGCCAAAAACCGAAAATTATCTTCTTATATTAAAAGCAGGAGAAGATCATATTAGGAATAAAATTATTAGAAAAGAATTAGAAGTACAGCCGTTATTAGAAGCAATTCGAAGATATAGAAACAAATGGGTCGAACACCTTAATCACATGCCAAGAGAAAGAATACCAAAACAAACCTTCAATAATAAATCAAGAGGACGAAAATCAATAGCACGCACCCTAAAGAGATGGCTTCAGGAAATGTGAGACCGAAACAAGCGTCAGCCTATCCCGTGAAGGAAGAAGAAAAAGAAGAAGAAGAAGATGATGATGATGATGATGACGATGATGATGATGATTTTAAAAGTTCACCCAATATTTGAGGCACATTGCCTTCATTACTTGTGCAAGTGATTCTTAAATATGGTGGGAGGCGTTTTAATTGTTGTTACATTTCCTCTATAAGCCCACGTCCCCTTTAGACGATAAAAACCTTCAAAGATGTAATTATCAAATCCTTTTAAATTCCGCACAAAATCGATTACTCTGGGTTGTGCTGCCATTTACTTCAACTTCTTATAACCACATATTGTCAAGAAAGGCACAATTACTATGAAACTTAATAGAAGTGTAGTTTATCTTAAATTAAGCTGTGAAAACTGGTTTTTATAATGTTTTGTACAAAATATTCAATTAATATGAACATACATACCTTACTCCTAAATTACTTAATTTAGTTTTTGAATGAGGAACACTTTCTTCAGTTTTGAATATTCATGTTGAGCGCATGTCAACAAACTTGATGTCTTGTCTACGTTGTTCTTACATGCATTTAAAATCATGGACATGCTAGTTACTTTACACATTAAAGTTCGTTTTATTGAAGTTGTGAAATAATGTATTCAATAGCCACTGACGAACGTCCAAGGAAAGTAAGAGAGACAGAGAAGCTTATTGCAAGTGATGGAAATAAAGCTGACACTTTTAAAATAAATAATACTGATACTGATGTAATATATTTAGCCACTGAAAGCAAGAAAAAGTTCACTGTGTAGTTCTATTAGTGGTATGAAAGTCAGGTAAACACTGAGTGGTGAGTAGATTGTCATCCACTGTGGTGGATTGTAAAGCCTATTCTCAGATTTTTTGTGTATCTACAAGGGATGTCAAAGTTTTAGAGATAAAATAGTGGTCAAATGCGAGACCTGTGACTCTGTATACTCTGCACGCTACCAAGCCCACATACTTGTGAAATATGTCACAGATCTGCAGTTAACATAAGCAGAAAGACAGAAGAACGGTGGATGCATTTGTCAGTAACAAATTTGTCAGGAAGTGTTTCTTCAATTTAGGGAATAGAAAAACGTCACATGGGGCTAAATCCAGATTATAGGGAGGGTTGAGGGATGCACTCTACATTGATTTTTGCAAGATATTCAGCAGCAACTTTGACAATATGTGGCCGCGCATTATCGTGGTGCAGCATCCAGCCTGCTACACGGAAATGTGGTCTTGTGCGCTTGATATGGACTTGCAATATTTTCAGATGGGACAGTTGGGCCACCTGGTATGTTTATTTCACGACACCGTCATCTCGTTAATAGTGTGTAGGCTACAAAGCTGATCATTTCCCAGAGAAATAGAGAGAGAGAGAGAGAGAGAGAGAGAGAGAGAGAGAGAGAGAGAGAGAGAGAGAGAGAGAGAGAGAGAGAGAGAGAGAGAGAGAGAGAGAGAGAGAAGGAGAGAGAGAGTGTGTGTGTGTCCAAAAACAGATAGTTCTGTAAATTTGATGTCATTACTCATCTTAATTTGTAGGGCGGCCTTTTCTTTGTCCACTATACAAATACTTCGGGAAATATTACACGCATTCCATCAAAAATTTTGATACAGAGATTTCCCAGAATGCACTTTGAGAACCCCAAACATAACAGAAAGCTTTTAGAAAAGGTTCCTGTTTGAGCCCGCACGAAGTTCAGAATATTTCAAGGATACAACACGTTCAAGGGGTCCCGAGTTCAAATCTCGGTCAAGGAGAGTTACCTGGATAAGGGTTTTCAGGGCTTTTCCTTATCCTGAAAGATGAATGTCTGGTAACTCCGAGCTCTTTGGATCTGAACTCATTTCAGCCTCATTTCATTCATCGTCCACTACGACTTAATTTTGGAGCTTTTCCCTTATCCTGAAAGATGAACATCTGCTAACTCTAAACTCTGAGTCCTGTACTCATTTCAGCATCATTTCATTCATAGTTCGATATGACATGATTTTCGAGGTTTTCCCTTGTCCTGAAGGATTAGTGGTAACTCTAAGCTTTATGGACCCTGACTCATTGGAGAATGATTTCATACTTTTTCTGATATGTCCTAAAGTTGGAGTATGTAATATTAAAAATAAATAAATAGAAAAATTTCAGCAACTTAAGTTTTCCTCCGGAAAATTCACTAAACCGTAAGGTAGATCTGGTTAAAGTATATTTTATTTGAAATAGTGTCAGAAGTCACTTCGTTAATGTTCAGAAAACTAGGGAAATGAAATGTGTAGTGCCCTCTTTTCTACATATGGCAAGCAGGCGGTGATACTGATGATACATGTTATGAAGATGGAATGAGATGGCAGGTGAAACTGGAGATGCCAAAGAAAACCTGCCCAGCGACGTGCTGTCGACCTCAAATCTCACTTTACGGTTGCCTGGGATCGAAGCCGGCTAGTCTTGCTGAGCGAAGCGCTCTAACCATTCAGCCACGACGCTGCCAAGCACTTAGTGCAACCCTCTGGCAGACTCTCTTAAATTATATTGCATTATAGTTATCCATACTTTATAGTATAAACGCTGAATGTTATATATGTTTCTTGAGAAATTATGAAAAGATGTTTCCTCGGTAGTCATACAGTTTTCATGGTACTTACACCTTGTCAAACACATTAATAGTGTACCAAGATGCGAACGTGGCAAGCGGGTGCGTTCGGTCTATTGCATCGTTTGTTAACCCACAGTCACTTATCATCTGTATATACAAATTTGCGCCCATTCATAATTGTATTAATATGCAAATTATTACAGAAACTGACAAAGAAAGCGATATTGACGACAGTCATTCATCGGACTGGAGCAGCAGTGACGAAGATATGAATATATCTATGACAACGTTGAAGATTATGAAAATAACTACTTCGTTTTAAGTCAATAATACACATTCGACATAATATTGTATTAGTCTATATAGAATAAGTATGAACGAAATGAAACTATTTCTTCATTCGATATCTTACTATCAAAATAATTGTACCCTCCCATGGTAAACAATAAATTTTTATAAAATATTGAAATTAAATTAAATTTAAAAAATTCTTAAGTATCCTAAGTATATTAATTTATTATAGTTTTGTTTTATTTCTTTATTCATATGAACATTTTACTAAACCACTTTTTTTTAAATTTATTTTAGTCATAATTACTCATGGTGTTTATTTTTATTGGCTATTTCCAGCCCTCCGATTGAGCAAGAATGACGTCATAGTTTACTGGTGAGTCTATCTTGAAATCATAGGGACCTCTATGGAGAAGAAGCGGTAATTTTTGTGGAACAGTAAGCAAATTTCAGCGCTATGGGTGTGGTTGGGCTGGTAAATAATACAACCAGTTTCCCCTGTATATGAACATAGAGCACCACATCTTCATGTTTGAACACTACTTTCGCTCCGGCACTAAAATTGGTGTGGTATATAAATATAGTTTAAACCGCTACATGGAGCAATTTATGCAAAGCTATCCAGCAATCAGACTAGTCCCTTGGAGCATAATGTTAAAAGTGTCCAGGTAACGTCAAATTGACATACTTTTGTTTGCAACATAAACGTCTTACGTTTTATCAGTATACAAAATAAATTTTTGTTATTCCTACGCTTAATTAAAATGTCTATTAATATTGGTATCCTTATGTCTTTTAAAAACTAATAGGTGCATCAAACATTTCCAAGATACAGGATCAATTACTCGCAAAAAGATAAGACACTAGATGCTATAAAGCGACTGGTCCCAATCTCGAAGCAGTAAATAATGTTATGACAGAAAGACCTCAACCATACCTTCTCGCAATACAGACAGTGTTTAAGGGGAAGAGAGAAAGGAATATAAGAAAATGGACACACAAGACTATGTACTAGAGGTATTTTCTTGTTTAGCTGGGACAAAAGCTCTGTACATACTGTAACACTAATTTATTTTTCATTCCTAGAACATTTTCTGCTAATTTTCTGGTTTGTAATGAAGTTACATTGTGAGGAAACTGTGAGTGATAGAAAAGAATTGAAACCAAACTGGAATATTTGTATTTGATGTGACAGGTTTACAATATGCATATATGTCTTCTATAATAGAAAAACAGTAGTTCATTGTTAAATAAGTGTTAATTGACTTATCATTTCATATATTCTTCACGGTATACTTTTATGGCTGCATAATGAGCTTTGCAGTGCACTGTATTGCAGTATATAGTTTTCTATAAACAATTATCGTATCTATGCACCAGTCGTGATTATGCACTTTTATAGCAATAAGTGGAGCATTGAGTACTAGTTTGACTCAAAATTACACTATTGTATTATTTAATTACTATTGTAGTTTTCATAATTGTATTACTCATTAGAATTGTAGTACTCTTATGGCTACAAATTTGACGAAGCCATGAATACTGTATATTCCTACGGTGAGTAAAGCTTACTTAATTATTTATACGGGTCTGTTTCATGTGAGAAATGTGTGACATAATACATGCTTTACTTTACAGGAGCTTTACCCTAAGGGTTGGAAAGATAACCTGTGAAAATTGTGGGGCAACATTCATAACTACAATTAATCCACAATTCTTTTTTCACAATGTACCTTTACTCATCCTCATAATTTTGATAGTCCTTCTCAAAATAGTCTCCCCTGAATGCGATGCACTTGTCCCAGTGTTTCCGCCAGTCTTCAAAGACATGCTGGAAACCATTCTTTAAAGATCATTTAAACTCGCCACTGCAGCCTTCACCACTGCTTCTGATGATGGATATTGCCTCCTACGAAGGTGTTTCTTCAAGTTAGGGAATAGAAAAAAGTCACCATAGGGAGGGTGATGGATGCACTTCCCATTGATATTTGCAAGATATTAGCAACAATATTGGCAGTATGCGGCCACGCATTATTGTGATGCAGCATGCAGCCTGCTTCACAGAAATGTATTATTTTGTGCCCTGATATGGACTTGCAATGTTTTCAGGACATCCCTTTAGTATTGTCCAATTACTGATGTGGGTGCACGTACAAGATGCTGATAAACCATTCCAGGAATATAAAAGAATGAGATGGCCATAACTTTCCCAGCAGAAGCAACCACTCTTGCATTTTGGGGGATTGGTGAAGGAGATGTCATTACTGAGCTATGCTGTTTGCTCTCAGGATCAAAATGATGTAGCCAAGTTTCATCAGCACGGATTACATTTGAAAGAAATCCCGGATCTTGCTCTAACATCAACTTAAACTGCACACAGACCTGCATGTGAATGTTCTCTTTTTGTCAGAAATCAACAGTCTTGGAACCCATCACGCGCAGACACGTCTCATGTGCAATGTTTCTCTCACCAGCATGTGTGTGGCACCCAATGAAATGTTCAGTACTTCAGAAAGTGGTCTTAAGATAATTCGTCAATCCTCTCTCACAATGGCGGCAGCAGTGTTGATGTTTTCTTCCATAAGAGCAGCAACTGGAGCACAGGTCCACCTTCCTTTGAAATTGATTGTATTCCCTCTTTAAGCATTTTAAACCACCTTTGAGCTGTGCTGTAGGGAAGAAGAGACTCTCCGTAGGCCTCCTGTAACATTGTATAGGCCTCAACTGAAGATTTGTTGAGACGAAAGATGAATTTCAAAACTGTATATTGTTCCTCACATGTTACCTCCATTGCAGTGGTAGGCGATACTGAACATATCTGAACTTGTCTTGTTCTCACAGGCGGGAACCAGCAGTGCTAACAGTGAAACTACTATGGCATGTATGTTTCACATTAAGCTAACAGAATATATTAAGATTGAATTTTAGTGTGAAAATTTATGACCATAAAAAAATTATGCTCATTCTTTATTGAACAGCCCTCGTATATCCTTGTTGATACAGAAGTTATTATTCTGCCTATGAATGTAATGAACAGTTTCTAAAATATGAAGACCAGGTACAGTTAGAAATTTAAGTTCTTTAACATAAGGTTTACAATTGGTTAGGTAATTTAAACTCAACATAATTCTAATTATCTTTTTCTGAATAACAAAACTTCTCTTGATCCACTGGAAGATCCCCAAACTGCGATTCTATATTATATTATATTTTCTACATATGCTTTTACAGTTCCAGAGTATGCAGGTTGCAAATTTCTCTTAACTTTAAGAACATAAAATGTGTGTGCTATTCAGTTTAATTATGACATTATGTATGTGATGTTTCCAACTGAAATGATTATTAATTGTGACTCCTAGAAAACCATTTTCTGTAACATATCAAGCTATCTCATTACCTATTGATATATTTGGAAGTTGTACAGATCGACTTCTTTTTATTTGATCAAAGTTAATACAATAAGATTTGCTTGTGTTTAAAACTAACTTATTACATTTTAACCAACAACTAAGTCCTTCCATTAGTAGGCCAAAATGCATATGTAATTCCTCATTGCATTAACCCTTAAAAAGCATACCGCTGTCGTCTGCAAATAGGACAACTTCAGTGTTTGGAAAATTTTTAGGCAGGTATTAATGTACACCAAAAATAAGAGTGGCCCTAAATTAGAGCCTTGTGGTATAACATAGCTTACCCGTTCTCTACCACTAAGGTAGGAATTAAACCAATTGTAACCAAGACCTTGTATACCATACAATTCCAGTTTATCTAATAAAATACTGTGGTTAACAAGATCAAATGCTTTCTTTAGGTCCATAAATAGGCCCAAAGTTTTTTCATTTTTTTTTTTCAATGGCATTCACTTCACATGCCGAATACATTGAAGACTTTGGTTTTTATTAGTGCTCAGGTGTACTTTTCCTGGTTATACAACAAAGAATGAGGTATATTTGGAGTATAGGGACTAGAAGTCATGCTTCAATAAAGAGGAATTATTGCTATGCAAATGAAATTTACCATTAAATGGGATGGTACGAGTTCTTCATCCTTGTAAAATAATATTTGTCGTGGTAATAACAATTTCTCTCATTCAAAAATAATTTCCTGTCCATTCGTCACAAAATGCTCATGAGTAGAAGGGTTAATGTAGAAAACATTAAACAGAAAAAAAAACATGGAAATTCAGAAATCAACTGGATATATAAATGACATGGTACACATAATCATTCATATACACAAATTCAAACTTTCAGAAACTATCTACAGGCTCCAACTTAGTCAAAATTATTTATTTTGGAAGCTTTCTATCTTTTCTCCTCTCTGCAGAACCTAAGAGTTGAAATTTGATAGTGAAAGATTTTGAAACACACTATTTTACCTGGTTACATATTTCATTAAAGTAGTTATCTAATACAAGTTTTTCATTTGAGTACCAACACCTGATAGTTTAAGATTTTCATTTCTAAACTGTACACTGGGTGCTAAACATAAGTAAAATGGTTGAGTATCTACAAATACAACAATTTATAACAAAAAACTTCACTTATCTTATAAGAAATTGTGATATTTTTTTCTATAAATTTTCCGGGATCGCGATTCCATGTAAAACTACTACACATCCTCACCGGGAAACAACAAAGCTGTCACCATCCCTACAAACACTAGATGTTAATATGTTCTTGTTAGTATAACCAAAATCTGAAAATAAAAAAATTTAAAAACCAAATCAACTGCCGATATTTCAAAATTCATTGTGCGATGTTTGTTTTTTTAAATAAATATATTTTCCCAAACTATTAAATCTAAAGCACCCTGGCAACAGTAAACAAATTTAAAAATCAGAAGTATCATCAAAAAAGAAAAAATAGACAAAATTCCTCTGAAAACAAGTCTGGCAATTTATAGAATTAACTGCTCAGACTGCAATAAGATATACATTAGAAAGACAAAATGTAACATTGAAATCACATTAAAAGAACCTTTAGGAACATTAAGCAAAGAAAAACAGATGAATCTGCAGTAGCAGTACATTTCTGGCATCATAACCACAACATAGGACAAAAAACCAAACTACTAAAATTAGTTCACATGAATCAAGAATTAAACATCTGGGAAAATATTTATATCAAAAATTTGAAACATACTTAATGAATACTTAAAATATGAAGCTACTAACAGCGAAGCTAACAAATATATACAAATATAACAATTTGTAACTTCAAACTTCATTTATAAGAAATGATCATACTTTTCTTATAAATTGTACAGGAATGCGATTTCATGGAAATTCTTCCACATCGTCAGTCGGAACCAACAAAACAGTCGTCATCACTACAAACTCTAGATGTTAATTTGTTCTTGTTAATACGACCAAAATCTGAAAATAAAACAAATTTAAAAAGAGAAGCGACTGCCGGTATTTCAAAATCCATAACGTGATGTTTGGTTTTTAAAATAAATATATTTTCCCAAACCATTATATCTATCAAAGCATTTAGTTGTTTTAATAATTAAGCTTCTCGATTTATTTCATGGTTAGCACTCAAGGACAGACACCTTCCCATCTAAAACACATAATGGTTGCCATTTAATGTGCTGTTAGTACTTGAGCGCCAGATTGCATAGTTTAAAGTACTGTTAGGTAATAATTGGAAATTAATTGTTTTTTCACGCTAGCTCTGTGTAGGGCAACAGTTGGAAAGGTAGAGTCTGACTGAAAAATTCAGTGCAATAGCCAGGATTTGAAACACATATCTGCTGGTCTCCGTCCGGTTGCTCTAACCAATGAGCTCCATGGAAATATACCAGCATGATGTTAAATTTTTCAACTGACTCGTATCTTCCTGTTAACCCTTCATTACGCGATTTTTTTAAATATCCTCCTATAAATATCTTTCTGTTTAAAATTGATCACAGAAACCAGGAAAAATAGTAAAAAAAATATTTGTTTAATTTTTTATAGAATTTTAACCTTTTTTTTGTCACTTTGCATATTTGCAAAACCGTGCATTTAGGTCAACATAGTGAGGTACATAGAGCACAACAAAACTTAACATACTGAGACACAAAACTGGATGAAATTACTGGCTTAAAGGTCTGAAATGCACTAAACAGCATTTGTCTTTGCTAAGGCACAGAAATATCAACTTCCTTTTCAATACACGATGCTTACTGAGAGTTTCAGTTTCTGTGAAATGCAGTAAAACAGTTTTTATCCTTATTCAAGCACAAGTTCACTTTGCACTTATCACACATCACATAGGTGTAACCCTTGCAGTCTGGTCGCTTGCATGTCGTTCTTTTCTCATTCCAGACAGGCCAGTGATTCATTGGATCCATTCTTACATCCCTCGGTGGCAGCGAAGATCCCTTGTATTTCAGCCTCTTGCACTCCACGGCATCTGCACTGGCGCTTGGCCTACCACGTTTTCTTGTTTCCAAACCAATCTTGCACAGAGATAGAGCTAGATCAGTCCTGAATTTCTTTTGATTCAATGGTGCCTCTATTTTCCCCGTTTGAATAAGCATTCTTCTGTATAAGATCCAGGAGTTGATAATAACTGTGTCAATCAAGTGAAAAAATAGACGCAGATACCATCGTTTTGACCGCACCTTTATGTGATGTCTTCCTATGTTGCTGTCCAGTAAGTCAACATTTCCCATGTGGGAATTGTACACTGACACCACTGCTGGACACGGCACCATTATGTGCTCCTTCTTCTTTCTGTCAAATCTTTTCACTTCAGTTTTTGGCATCTCTCCAACAAAAGTTGAGAGAAATGACACATTGCTGTTGTCTTTGTACAAAACGGTGGAAATATCTACATTCTCGATATTTGTAACAAATTCCTCTGAAAATCCACGTGGTTTATTTTTAAGTTCTTTCTCATTTAGAAATTTGCAATTTGGTAATCTGTTCCTCTGTATCGTTCCTACACAGAGAATGCCCTGTTTGTAAAGATAGAGAGCTAATGGCACAGAAGTATAATATCTGTCAAAATAGAGCTTGTAATTTTGATCACGTGGTATTTCTCTTGAAAGGCGGATAACTACATTTCCACTAGCTCCCAAATCAGGTTCTCCATCTAGTCGAAACTTTGCATCATTCTCCTGCCCGCTGTAAATTTCAATTTTGTGAGCAAAACCCATGTCTCCACAAAGCACAAAAAGCTTGTAGCCCCATTTATGGGGCTTATCTTTCATGTACATCTTCATGTGGTGTCTAGCCTTTGTTGAACACATCTGCTCGTCAATCGACAGTCTTTCGCTCATGGGTACAGATAGACATTTTTCATTTATATAATCCAGCAGTGGCCTTAGTTTATACAGTTTGTCATATTCAGGGCTTTGGGGACCTGGCATTTTTGCATTGTTATTGAAATGCAGTGTGCTATGCAGCCTCTCAAAGTGGCGCTGAGACAGGGTCTGCTTTACTAAATCAACACCGGTAACTTCATTCCATAGGTCACGGACACTGGAAGGTGGAGCCAAAGAACTAACAATGCATATGCCAATAAATTTGTATATGTCATAAGTTGTGCAGTCCAAAGGCTTGTTGGGATTTTGCTGAACGCTATATAAATTAGTTTCATCAACAATTTTAGACACAATTTCTTCTGTAAAAAAGTATTTGAAAAATTGGTATGGCGTTGAGAGCTCTAGAATTGATTGTGGTAGAGACGCACTTCCTTTGAATGGAAACTGATCGCTAACAAAATCTGCACTTTGCTTCTTCCACAGAATTTGATATTTTTGTGCTTTGATTGGCTTCTGTGGAGCAGTCACCTCAGGAATGGCTGTCTGATTTTCCATTGCATCCTTTACATTTGAATTAACCTCGTTCTGTTCAGTATTATCAGGTCCACTTTCACTATCTGAAGATTCCAGGTCGTTATAGTTTATTGTGGGATCTTCATCAGAAAAATCGAAATCCAGACCATCATCACTATCAGTGGGGCATTCCATTGCAACAAATTCCTCTACTGACATTAGTCTGCGCTTTCCGTTCTCCAAGTAGACAAACGAGTCCATATCCAAAAAGCAATGATCCAGGAAACTAAAAAATAATAGAGAAAAGGAAGCCATTATTGTAATGATAATTGTATACTGAACCTAATATTTTCGCGCACTTTTGCAGATGTGCAAACTAAGAAAAAAGTGCTCTTACTTACGTGATGTCTAGCAGATGGGTATTCCAAATATGAAGTAATATTCACCAGGGATAGCAGAACACCACAGTAATTTTATATTTCGCACACCTCTATTTTCATCTACATATATGCACACTCACAATGTGGCATCTCACGCTGTACTAACCCGCCAAGACGCGGAAGCAGGCAAGAACACGTGGTGTCAAGAGTAACACCATCTAGCGGCAAATTCTTTCTTACCACTCTAAAGGCATATGTATGCAGACGTGCAAAGCAGAAAACTGTGTTAAATTTTCAAGGACAACGGAGAAAATGACGTTGGAACATCCCTTTGCAGATATGCAAAGCTACGTAGTGAAGGGTTAAACTACGAAGAAATCTCGTATACAGTAACTTAATAGTGACTTACTATGCTGGAAGTACTTAAGTCCAAGGCTTCATAGTTTCAACCACTATTAGGTAAATTACTGGAAGTAAATTCTACTTTCACACTAGCCATGCATATTATTGTTATTATATTAATTTATATCCAACATTAGGTCATACTGATGTATGAAATGGGTGAAATGTTGCTCTGATTAGCCCAGGGTGCATAGAGCTTAGAGTTACCCAACATTCATTATTAACGATAAGTAGAAAAAATCTTTTCCAGGTAACTCGCCTTGACCAAGATTCAAACTCAGGACATCTTGGACTTTAGGTAGATATGCTACCACTTAAAATACAGAGAGCCAATTTTAAGACAATATGTGGAAAGGTAGAGTCAGATTTTAAAGTACAACTAATGTGAAAGAACAATTAATTTCCTAATACTGTTGTAAACTCTGAAGCCTGGGACGCTTAGTTAGATGCCATTAAGGTACAGTGAGTGTAAAAGGTGTTCAAACACATAAGAAATTGCATTAAAATTCTTGGAGAAACAGGAATGGGATGTTTGGCAAATTTGTAAGTAAATTAATCATGTCCAGTAAAGCATTTATGTTGTATATGGTAATATTTTAGATAAAAAAAGCATAAATTAATTAATTATTTCTCCTTAAAATAAAAAATATGCTATTATTTTGCACAAAAAGTGATTGTACACTTATGATTCCAATAACATTTTTATAATGTATTCCATCATTCAATATTTTGTGGGCTTTCCTTTTGCTTTTGTAACTGCCTCCAGACTCTGCGCCATTGATTCCACTAGCTCTCTTGTTTTCTTTGGTTCAACTAGGTCCCATTCTGTTTGAATGCCTCTTTTAATCCTTCTTTATTGGAGAACGAGTGATTTCTGATTTTCCTCTTCAAAATAGACCACAGGTGTTCTACATTGTTGTTATCTGGTGACGGAGAGGAGTATGAAGTTGTTTTGGTGTGTTATAAAGCAGCCACAAGCGATTATTTCCAGCTTTATGTTTGGGGTTGTCCTGCTGAAACATAAAATTGTTCTCAAGGCCTAGTTTCTGGGCACTAGTATGGAGATTTTCCTCTAAAATGTCCATACAGATTTTATGGTCCATAGTTCCATCAATAAAGTGCAGTCGAGCCACACCTGAAGTGCTCATACACCCCTAGACCATCATGAAGCCACCTCCCTGTTTTACTACAGCCACTAGGTGTTGGGGATGCAGCTCTGTATTTTTCTTGCCCCATACAGTATGCCTTCCAGCAGACCCAACAATATTGAACTTACTCTCATTGGAAAATATCACCCTATTCCAGAAGTCTGTTCCTTTATTTTGGTGCTCTTTTGCAAAATTGAACCACTTTATTTCATTTTTTTTACTCACCCAGGACTTTTTCCAGCATACTCGACCATAATATCCAGTTTCTTGATAAATATTGCAAATGGTGCTGGCCAAAACATTTATATTACTTTGTCCCAGAGCTGTAAGCAACTTCACAGCATTGATTTTTGGATCCTTCTCTATTTCATGCAGGATAACTCTTTTATCTTGATCCGTCAATAACTTTGATCTTCCAGTACTTGGCCTGTTTTGCACCATTTTTAAAACACAAAACCAAACTAATTTTGTTTGCACGGTGGAGAGAGGTCTGTCAACAAGTTGGAGTATTGCTCGTAGCGATTTGCATTGATTATGGAGTCTAATAATCAATTTTCTTGTTTCTTCCTTTTGGTTTCTCTGCTCTCGCTCTCCATTTTGAGGTTCCTGTGTGTTTGTTTGCTGTTGACTGACGTCTAACACTGCTCTGTTTCTTATCACTGCTATCCACAGGTAAGCTGCCAGGTGAACATTGATTTGATATGCCTTTGAGCTTATGTTCTTTAAGCACTACGGGAGGGGGGGTATGATTACTTTTTCGGTCTATTTTAGACATGTTTTTGTGCATTTGATTTAATTTTTATGATTATACACATTGCATTGCCTTTCTGTTTGTGTGCTTGTGCAAATAAGTGTTTTGTATTGATGTCCTTTATGTTACATATTTCTTAAAACCCGTGCTTCTTGTTTGATGCACATTCTAATGCAAAATAATATAGGTGTACAAACACTTTTTACACTGTCTGTGTGTATCTCATTGTATATGAGAACTCTTTCTGGATTACTGGGAAAATATGAATCAGTTCATCTGTTGCCATGGTAGCCCACTGGTTAGAGCAACTGGGCGGGGACCAGGAGATCTGTGGTTCAAATCCTGGCTATGCGACTGAATTTTTCAGTCTGACTGTACCTTTTAAAAGTTATCCTACATGGCTAATGTGAAAGATCAATTAATTTACATATTGAGTACATCACAACTATCTGTAATTAATTAAAATTATACTATAAAACGACTGAGACACTCTGTACTTCACTTACCATAGATTTTCTTTCAAAATGTTTCAACATCACTTGAAGAAATTATCAAGAAATTGTCATCTGCCTAGAACTTTGGTGTTCCAGCTGACCATAGTTCTTTAAAGACGAGACATCTGGAGATGATCCAATAAGGCTAAGTAAATTATTTTCTTTCAATGGAATTTCAAAATTCATCAAGTGTGCTTCAAATATCTTTACATAAATATTTTCCCAGACGTTTAAATCTTGATTCAAGTGAACTGACTTTAGTATTCCAATGTGTAAGGACTATGATACAACGAAGCAATGAAACTTCATAGAGAAAAAGTATGTATCATCACAGATCTTCACACCTTTTCAGAAAAGTCTTCAAATAGCATAATATTACTTTGGCCCCACAGAAAAAATTTAGTGTACAACACTTTTTGAAATCACATAATACATAGGAGATACACACAGACAAAGAATCAGGTGTGTACCGGAAAAACTCCAAAGGCTGTGACAGCTTTTACACTGGAAAAACTAAAAGGAACTTGAACATTAAGATTAAAGAGCATATTAGGAACATCAGGAAAAAAAAAAAATAGATAAATCAGCGGTAGTGTACCATTTTTGGAAGGACAATCATGATATAGAACGAAAATCCACTTATTAAAAAGCATCCAAGGTCCAGCTGCATTAACCACATGGAAAAAAATATTCATAAAAAAATATAAAAGAAATTTGTTTACTTTCAACACTACCTGTGTTGAAAAACCAAACTTCAAGTTCATCAAGACACCATCAGAGACGAATCTATCACCTCCAAGGAGTTCACCAAACCGACATCCATTCGTCAACAACAGCTGATGATGGTAGGAAGATCCTAACGAAATGTGTTCTGGGTAAATACTAACAATAAGTGGAGCATTGAGTATTAGTTCGACTCAAAATTATATTGCTTTTAGTAGATTCGTTTTATGTCCTATGTTGTGGTTATAATGCCAGAAATGTGCTGCTCCAATATTTTGAAAGTCATTTATTATTCATGAGCAACCAGAAATTTTCAAAAGATTTTCAGTATATCTAAAGCACCCTGGCAGCAGTAAACAAATTCAATATCAGAAACATCATCAAAAAAAAAAAAAAAAAAAAATTGACAAAATTCTTCTGATAACAAGTATGACAATTTATAGAACTAATTGTTCAGGCTGCAAAAGGATATACATTAGAAAGACAAAATGTAACATTGAAATCAGATTAAAAGAACTTTTAGAAACATTAAGCAAAAAGAAACAGATAAATCCACAGTAGCAGCACATTTCTGGGATCATAACGACAACATAGGACTTAAAACCAAACTACTAAAATCAGTTCACATGAATCAAGAATTAAACGTCTGCGAAAATATTTATATAAAAAAATTTGAAACATACTTAATGAATACTTAAAATATGAAGCTACTAACAGCGAAGCTAACAAATATATACAAATATAACAATTTGTAACTTCAAACTTCACTTATAAGAAATAATCATACTTTCCTTATAAATTGTCCTGGATCGCAATTGCATGGAAATTCTTCCACATCGTCAGCCGGAACCAACAAAATTGTCGTCATCGCTACAAACACTAGATGTTAATATGTTATTGTTATTACTACCAAAACTTTAAAATAAAACAAATTTAAAAACAGAATTGACTGCTGGAATTTCAAAATTCATAACGTGATAATTTGTTTTTTTAAAATAAATATATTTTCCCAAACCATTAAATCTATCGGACCATTTAATTGTTTTAATAATTTAACTTCTGGAGTAATTTCATGGCTATATGACCAAAAATGATCTGTTACTGCCGATTTATGAGTCTGTTTATACTTAATATTACAAAAATGTCCTTTCATTGTGGTTTCTAAATTAGGTTTTGTCCTTCCAATATCAACTTTATCACAATCGAAACAATTAAAATTCCAAATACTAGATTTTTTATTATAACAATTTTACCTTTTTTAGAGAAATGCAACAAGCTTTTAATACTGTATTTATTTTGAGGAACTAAAATAAAATAAATGTAAAATAAATATAAAATACAAAAATAAATAAATATATATATATAGAGAGAGAGAGAGAGAGAGAGAGAGAGAGAGAGAGAGAGAGAGAGAGAGAGAGAGAGAGAGAGAGAGAGAGAGAGAGAGAGATCCTAATATATGTCTCAATATTTGTACTTGATCTTCAAATATGAGCATTTTTCAATGAAGGAGCATAAAATGTACCAGGGGACACACGTAAATAATGTATTAAAGGACGTCCATTATTACATTAATGTCTTCCTTGATACTTGGATTCTACTGTTTTGTTTACTGAACTGTTTCTTAGGTGAAGAAAATGCCATGAAGCAAAATAGTATCAAGAGACCATCACCAGATAAAGATATAATGAAGGCAGTCATGAGGGATGTTATTGAAAGGAAGTTGTCTCTTTGAGAATCCGCTCACAAGCACAAGATTTCAAAATCTGCTATAGCACATTCAGTTTTTAAAGCAAAGACTAGTTCTTCTTTTGCAAAAGTTTACTTATCTTAATTTTGATGTAAAATTGATTAGGTTCATTATTTGAAAAAGGCTGCTTATCTGCATAATGGTCTGACAACCTATCAGACTAGAAAACTTGCTTACAAATATGCTAAGACTAATGAGAAGGTTATGCTACAATAGGAGGTCAATAAAATAAATGGGAGGAAAATGTTAAAACTGATCATGAATGAGGAGCAGAAATCTATTCTCTTGCTGCAGATGTTATTTGAAAATTACCAGCACCAGTTCCGGTTGGAGGCACTCCTCAAAGCAAAAATCTATTGCATTTTCCAGTAGAATTTTCTAAATTTACTTTACTGAAATATTGTTGGCATTTCATTGATGCATGTGTTTTCCTTTTCTATCAGTAACCAGATGTTGCAAGTGTATCTTATTAGAGAAAGTACATACCTAGGGACAGCGTCCAGATTATTACAAATGTTGGTTTTAATACTCAATGTGCAACAAAACGTATGCAAATAATATTCTACCTTTTAGCTAATAAATGAAGGTAAATGAAGTAAAAGTCATTATTGCTGTAAATTTAAATTTAAAAATTGAATATTTTATTTTGAAAATTGTCCCTAGGTACAGCACTCTATTTCGTAAATGCAAGAACTAATTTCTTCAGGAATCAAAAAGAAAACACCATACTCCGGCTAAAAAACTAATGTCTGCTTACTGCACTACTCAAGCACTTAGTGCAAAACTGTTGTCCTCTGTAGTGTAGAGGTAATATGACAGTCTCTGGTACCTGAGGTGGCGGGTTCAAATCTGGAGGAGGAAGATATATTTTCTGGCATGAAAGCCTTTGGCATGGCTTGCCTCGTAAAGGAAGTAAAGTCGATGGTGCCATGTCATAGATTTACAGCTAATACAATAATCTCAAATCTGTTAAAGAGACCTCTGAGCAAAATTAAGCCTCTTTTCACGCCCAATAACGAATGGGATGCTGTGAAACATCAGTTCAGAGTGTCCATAAATAAACACCATTTCAATTCTCTAAACTAAATTTGAAGCATGGAGTGCTGCACAGTATATATTTTACATGCAACAATCTCTCTAAAGTTTAAATTTGATTGATATATTTACAAATAATGACAAAGAGATTAGTAAACTCACTTGAAGAGCTGGTTGCTTTGGATGACTGAAACTCCATTCCTGTTTTCTTAATAAAACAACAGTTTTGATAAACACATTCCAAAATATATTTACATTAATATACCATTTTACATAAAGAGCTACAAATAAAACAAAAATAAAAATGGGCACATCGAACTTATTTGGAGTTAGATATGTGGAAAAAGGTTCACAGCCTAGTTGAGAATGTTTCCAGTTTCACGTTAAATATAAGCAAAGAAGTAATTGTGGAACACCAACAAGAGCAGGAGATACTACATCATCGGAACCACTGGACAGCAAGCTTTCTGATGTGACCAAAGAGCCGCTCACATCACCACCGATTGCCAGGGGTAAGTCTGGGCTCAGAAGACCGACCAAGAATCTCCATTTTCTCTGCAAACACGACCTTCGGATGAAATCTTCTAATTCTGGATGCAACCCTGCTGTCCTTCATGAAATGTTGTGTCCGAAAGTTGAACCAGTAGTATGAAGCTTTCATTGTGTTCTCTGTTCCGTTCAATCAGCTCTTCGGCGTAACTATTTACGGAAATTCCCTCTGCTTCTTCAGCCTCATCTTGTTCTTATAATGTCGTGCTCTTCGGCAGTATTTCATATGCTGTTACAGCTTCATCTTGTTCTTATAAAATCGGGCGATGCTGGAATTTCCATATGGCTTTACAGCCTCATGCTGCTCTAAAAGTATCGTGTTCTTCTTAGATATATAATCTATTTTAAAGTCTCATCTTGTTCTTATAAAGTCGTGCTGCTCTGCAGTGTTTCATCCGATTTTACAGCTTCATGTTGTTCATATAAAATAGTGCTATTGATGTAACTTCTCACATCCAAGGGATAAAAGATAAAACAATGAAAATTGATGTGTTTTAGTCATGACCACAGGTCATTGCCTTCTCTACGGTTGTACGAAATATTTTAATAAGTTTTATTCTTCTTCTGCTTCCCTTAAATTGAAATAAATATTTGCAGAAATTATCTTATTGCTACTTGCCTTATAGGTGTAAGTGGAATATGGGAATACTTTAGAAATTATGGGCTAAAAATGGTCCGAATACCGAAAATTAGCTTTTTATATTAAAAGTTAACCCAATATTTGAGGCACATGGCTTTCATTACTTCTGGAAGGCATTCCTAAATATCGTGGGAGGCGTTTACATTGTGTTTAAATGTTCCTCTGTCAGCTCACGTCTCCGTAGGCGACAAAATCCTTTACACCTTTGAGAAACCCAAACATAAGAGTAAGCTTTTAGAAAATGGTTCCTTCGTGTGTGCACGCGCGTAAAGTTCAGCGTCTTTCCGGGATGCAAAACGTTCAAGAAGTCCCGAGTACAAATCTCTGTGAAGGAGAGCTACCTGGATAAAGTTTCTCGGGTTTTTCCTTATTCTGAGTGATGAATGTCTGGTACCTCTATGACTTTTGTATTCTTTGATCACCATTTCTTTCATCGTCCAATATGACTTAACGATGGAGGTTTTACCTTATTCTGAAAGATGAATATCTGGTAGCTCTAAGCTCTATGGATCCTGTAGTCATTTAAACATCATTTCATTCGTCGTCCGATGGAGATTTTACCTTATTCTGAAAGATTAATATCTGGTAACTCTAAGCTCTATGGATCCTGTACTCATATAAACATCATTTCATTCACCGTCCAATATGACTTAATGTTGGAGGATTTACCTTATTCTGAAAGATTAATATCTGGTAACTCTAAGCTCTATGGATCCTGTACGCATTTAAACATCATTTCATTCACCGTCCAATATGACTTAACAATGGAGGTTTTAGCTTATTCTGAAAGATTAATATCTGCTAACTCTAAGCTCTATGGAACCTGTACTCATTTAAACATCATTTCATTCATCGTCCGATGTGACTTAACGATGGAGATTTTACCTTATTCTGAAAGATGAATATCTGGTAACTCTAAGCTCTATGGATCCTGTACTCATTTAAACATCATTTCATTCATCGTCCGATATGACTTAATGTTGGAGGATTTACCTGATTCTGAAATATGAATATCTAGTAACTCCAAGCTCTATGGATCCTGTACTCATTTGAACATCATTTCATTCACCGTCCCATATGATTTAACGATGGAGGGTTTTATCTGATTCTGTAAGATGAATATGTGATAACTCTAACCTCCTTGGACCCTGTACTCATTCGAATATCATTTCATTCATCGTCGCAGCCCACCTCGGTAGTGTGGTGGTAGCATGTCTGCCTCACGCTCAAGAGGCCCCGAGTTCGAATCTCGATCAGGGTGAGTTACCTGGATAAGGTTTCTTCCGGAGTCTTCCCTTGTTCTGAAAGACGAATGTCGGGTAACTCTAAGGTCTATGGACCCCGGGCTCATTTGAGCGTCATTTCACCCATTCCATTCATCGTCCGATATGACTTAACGCTGGAGGAAGTAAATTAAAAAAAATCATCGTTGTATATGAGTTAACGATGGAGGTATTACCTTATTCTGAAAGATGAATATCTGGTAGCTCTAATCTCTATTGGCCGCACCGTGGCTCAGTGGTTAGACCACTTGGCTCTCACCAAGGCGGCCCGGGGTCGATCCTAGGCGATAGCAAAGTGAGATGGGTGGTGGACAACCCAGCGCTGGGGCTGGTTTTCTCCGGGATCTCCAGTTTCCCCCGCCATCTCATTCCACCGGTGCTACATCTTCATTTCATGCATCATCAGTGTCATCGCCTGCGGTGCCGTATGTAGTAAAAGGGGGCGTTAAACACTACACATTTCACATTTCCACACTCTATGGATCCTGTACTCATTTGAACATCATTTCATTCATCGTCCGATACGACTTAACGTTGGAGGTTTTCCCTTATCCGGAATGATGAATATCGGATAACTCTAAGCTCTATGGATCCTGTACTTATTTGAACATAATTTCATTCATCGTCCGATATGACTTAGCGTTGGAGGTTTTCCCTTATCCTGAAAGACGAATGTCAGGTAACTCTGAGCTCTATGGACCCTGTAGTCATTTGAACATCAATTCATTCATCGTTCGATATGACATGATTTTCAAAGTTTTTCCTTATCCTGAATGATGAGTGGTAACCGTAAGCTCTATAGAGCCTTGTTCTTTTGAGACTGATTTCATACTTCTCCTGATATGTTTAAAGTTGGAGTATCTAAAATTAAAAATAAATAAACAGAGAAATTTTGACACGTTTTCTTCCTACGGAAAATCCATCTTACAATTTTGATTTAAAAATCAAATATTTAAAATATTCGTATTACAAATGAAATGTATATGTTGTATAAACTATGATGCCATCTTATTCTAAATTATCGTGGCTTAATTAGTAAATGGTAAGGTAGATCTGGTTAAAGTATAATGTCGTAAACCTGATCGCGATTATGCGGCTTGCGCACACAAAGGAGCTCATAGGCGGACAGTGTGGAAATAAAGAGCCTGCAGAAAGCAGATAAACATAGCGCGAGATAAAGGACTTGCCGGCCCAGATTAAGTTCCGCTTCCGGAAGGTTCGGATTTCGTCATTCGATGTTTATTACAGAAACATCTACTGATTGTACAAAACAGTCTCGAATTATGAATGAGGTGTTTGAGGAGGTGACGAGTTGCGAAACTGAGTGAGTCGTGTTGTAAGTGACGTAATGTTGTTACGTAAGAATTGAACAGTGTGTTTCTACGCAAATAAAGAACATTTAGAATTTCGGCAAATTGAACTTTTAATTCTACGAAACCACAAATTCACAACTGGTGTCAGAAGTGAGGCATTACAACATGGAGGAGGCATTGGCACAACTTCTAGCGAAGATTAACGAATTAACAACTAAGATGGAGGCGGCAAACAACAACCTGACCGCCGAGCTGAAGGAAATAAAAATGGCGAATGACAACCTCGCTGGGAACACAGAAGCCGCAAATAACAACCTGGCCGCAGAGCTGAAACAAATGAAGACGGCTAACGATAACCTCACCGAGAAGATGGAAGCCACAAAAAACAGCCTGAGCACGAATATGACCGAATTGACCACGGAGATGAAAGCGGCCCACGATGCTCTCGCCGCAAAGTTCGAAGACCAGCTGACCGGCTTGAGGGATGACGTCATGGAGCTGGGCAAGTGGATGGGACAAGTGGACGAGCGTGTAGAAGAACTGGCGAGCCGCGTTAAAGAGCTGGCGGAAAAGGCCGACAGCAACACAAAGTCCCTGAACGCCATGGTGGAGGACGTCGTCAGCAGGAGGTTAAAGGATTTAAAGTTCAACGCGTCGGGACGCGACACATCTGCGTGCGTCAAACCTCTTAAATACGACGGCGTGACAATTTTCAAAGTCTTCTGCCGTCAGTTCGACACGATGGTCAAACACAACAAATGGTAACCAGAGGATGAGGCCGCACAGTTAATAGCCAGCATCCAGGGACGGGCCGCAGAAGTCCTGAACGCGGTCCAGACAGCGGCGGCGCCCAAGGACATCTGGGAGGCCCTGGGGAACCGCTTTGGGAATCACCGCTTAGCAGCAGCGTACCGAAGCCAGCTGTAGCCAAGGTCACAGTAGCCAGGGGATACCCTGTAGGAGTTCGCCCTGGCAATTGAGGAACTGGCTAGCAAAGCCTTAGTCGACCTCTGACCAGATTTCATATCCCGGGAAGCCGCCTACAAATTCGTTGACAGGGTACGAGATACGGAGATTCGTCAGCGCCTAATGCTCGGCGATTACAAAACTGTCCACGAGGTGCTAACGGCAGCACAGAGGTTGGAGGCGGCCAAGGTGACAGCTATCCCGACGTCGAGAACGAGGAGTGTTGTCTACACCGGAGACAGAAGACCAGCCGAAGGATGCCGGCGAAGACCTTGTGGCGTGCGCTGCGGGTGCGACCAGCAGGGACATATGGAGAGAGACAGCCGATGTCAAGAAGAACAGCCGGAAGAACGAGTAAGGCCCGGCGAGGTGATGGGCACGTCGGCGCCATCACATCCATCCCCTCGAGTGACTTCGCGCCTTCAGCCGCGTATGGATGACAGCCTCATCGCGGACGGTTGGGTGAAAGGTAGGCCGTGCCACGTTCTGGTGGACACTGGAGCAGCTGTGACCATCATCAGACCTGACGTGGCGAAGGGTTTGCCCTCCAGGAAACCAAGCCGACCATATCAGCTAGTGTAGCATCGGGCGACACCTTGCCTGTGGAGGAGGCTCTACTGAAGTTGACCTTGGGACGGAGTGCCGTGCGTCTCTGGGTGTTCGTCGCGAAGTTGGCTGAGGAGGTGATACTGGGATTGGATTCCCACAGGAGCCACGAGACGACGGTCAACGTCGGCAGGAAGGTCCTGCGGCTAAATGGAGAAGAAGTGATACTTCGGCAACCTGAAGAGCGCCTGGAAATTTGGAGAGTCGTCCTGAGGGAAGACGTGGTGGTTCCTGCAAGAAGCGAGGTGGTGGTGACGGCCCGTCTGGAAGGTCAGCGAACGAAGAACATGATGCTGGACCAGAAGACGCCTGTGCACGGACTGTGTGTAACAAAAACATTGTTGCCGTGCAGAGGGGAGGTACCAGTGAGGCTACTTAACCTGGCAGATACCGATCACGGCGTCCAGGTCGGAAAGGATTTGGTTACTTGCTAGCCCAAAGTCAGCGTAACCGCAATCGAGAAGACACATGAGCCGGTGCCAACGCAACAACAGGGGCCACGGCTGGAAGGTTTACTGGAGAGGGCGGCCGACCATCTGACCGCAGAACAGCTGGAGAAGATTCGACTACTGCTGAGACGATACCAGCCAAGGTAACAGTGACTACGGCCGCACGGACAAAGTGCTTCACCGCATCGACACCGTAGACGCCCAGCCTGTTCGGCAACCACCTAGACGCGTTCCGCTGGCAAAACGAGCGACGGTATGGGATATGCTAGAGGACATGAAAGCCAGGGGAGTGATTGAAGATTCTGACAGCCCTTGGTGTTCCCCTGTAGTTCTGGTGAGGGCAAGACGTTCGAAGGCCATCTCGACAACCTGAGCAAGTTGTTACGGAGACTTCAGGCAACAAACTTGAAGCTGAACGTGAAGAAGTGCCAGCTCTTCCGCAAGGAAGTTAACTATTTGGACCACATAGTCTCACCAAACGGAGTGGCCACAGACCCGGAGAAGACCCAGGCTGACAGAGATTTTCTTCGGCCAAAGGATAAGCGAGAGTTGCGCAGTTTCCTGGGGCTGTGCAGTTATTACCGCCGCTTCATAAAGGGGTTCTGCAACATCGTCAAACCCCTTACCCGCCAGCACCTGAAGAAGACGCTTTACAGGGCTCCAATTTTGGGATTTCTGCAACCAGGAAGCACGTTCATTATGGACTCTGACGCTAGCGACTATTGCATTGTAGGCGTCCTATCGCAAGTCCAGGACGGCCACGAGCGGGTTATAGGCTACTACAGCAAGACGCTATCCAAGGCAGAGAACTACTGCGTCACCCGACGAGAGTTACTGGCGTAAAGACCTTGGAGCATTTCCACAAATACCTGTATGGTCAGCTATTCCACCTGAGGACTGACCATTCCGCACTGACCTGGCTATTGAGCTTCAAGAACCTGGAAGGCCAGATAGCACGTTGTGTCCAGAGGCTGCAGGAGTGCGACTTCACCTCTGAACATCTTAGAAGGAAGAGCCAGGGTAACGCAGACGCCATATCCCTAAGAGCCTGCCCGTAGGAGTGCGGTCAGTGCACAAGAGTGGAAGAGAAGGAGCGTGCCGTAGCTGTCAGTGTGGTCACGGCAGCGCCTGCGGATGGCTGGGATAGCGGAGGCCTGAGGAGAGAACAGCTGGCCGACGCAGACTTGGGGCCACTTTTGAGAGAACTGGAGGCAGGGACAAGACCAACCTGGGAGGACATCGCACCAAGGAGCACCACATACAAGTCGTACTGGGCCCAATGATACTCGCTGAAGATCAGTGAGGACGTGCTGTTCCGGGTATGGGAATCGCCTGATGGGAAGACGCAGAGTCAGCTGTTGGTACTTCCCCGAAGTAAGCTCTCGGAAGTCTTGGAGGAAGTGCAATTCCGGTGTTTCAGTAGGACACTTAGGTGCAAACCGAACAACCATATTCATATTTATTGCAACTTAATACAGTGTTGAACACAATTAAGCCATGTCATTTGTAATGCATGCTCTCTGTTAAAAGTAAACGATTAGGAATATCAAAAAAGTTGTAATTCATCTTCTCTCTCTCTCTCTCTCTCTCTCTCTCTCTCTCTCTCTCTCTCTCTCTCTCTCTCTCTCTCACACACACACACACACACACACACACACACACACACACACACACACACACACACACAAACATTATTATTCAAAATCCTCGAAATTGTCATCAAAATATTCATTTCTGCTGTAATAGGCTCTGCTTAACAAGAATTTAGTCAGTTTAGATTTAAACTTAGTAGCTGACACAGTATTTCTTAGGCTTTCCGGAAGCTTATTATGTAGTTTTGGACCACAGTATTGGTTCAAAAGGTTTTAGCCTGTGACCTCTAACTCTATAGTTATTCTTTCACCTTGTTTCATATGTGTGGACATCGGAATTTGTGGAGGTTATATTCCTGTTATGTACAAGAAGTACTGTTTGCAGAATAAATATGCAGGAAAGAGTAAGTATGTTTAATTTTATTAAAATACGGCTTGCATATTTCGTACGTGTTATTTTTGCCAGGTATCTGATAGCTCTTTTCTGTAGGAGAAAAATTCGATGCCATAAGAAATGTGTGAATATATTAATGTAAAATATACTAGCTTACTAATATTTAATGAGAGAAAATTGACTAAATATCGCAACACAAAAAGTCCTGAGCTTAATTTACTTTCTAGTTATTCAATGTGGTTGTTCCAAGTTAAGTTGTCATCAAGGATTAAACCCAAAATACTTATACTTTTTACACACTGGACTAGACTATTGACTATTTTAAGCTGAGGTTCGAAAGGACAATTATAAGACAAGTGACGAAGAATTTTAAAACATATTATATAAAGCACTTATAATAAATGACCTTCAAAATTACACTAGCATTATTTATTTCTTCTTATAGCAAACACTATAATCTTTTCAATTCTTAATTACACTCTCCTTATTAAAATATTACACAACGCATCAAGACCCACACTTTAATACAAATGCTTCTTACACCTTCTCTGTAACTATTTGCTAAATACCTACGCCATCAGGGACGTATTTTAGGGGGATTCCAGGGAGTTCGGACCCCCCAAATGATTTATAATTTCAAACTTTTAATAAATAGTTGAAATAAGACTTAGTTTAATATAAATCGAAACAGTTTATTCAAGATTCTCATCTTAACGTCTCTATTCACTGTCAGGCAAACATGAAGTTATTTAAAAGATAAACAAAAGTTCCGGCACAGCAGCTGTAGAACTCGTTAAAATACACAGATAATGTCAATTACAATAATTTATTGCAAAGTTAACAAATTCCGATATATTATAATTTGCTGGTTAGAATTCCCAGATACATAAAGGTAGGAAATTTGTAACTTCTAAGTTCCCATTTCCTTTTCCACTCATGGAGAACTAATACTTCAGATGCATCAGTGAGGGGTACGCTTTTTAGATACCTGATTACTGCTTATATCACTTTATCCCAGGTATATGAGCAAAAATGTGCAATGTGCAAGGTCTTTCTACAGACTTTATCGAAAGAAACCAGACAAAAACAAATTTTTCCAAGAACAATTTGTAGAAGCTTGGTTGGAGAAAGTTATGTGAATATAATATATTACATATGTTTTCATTTGTTACTAACATGATAAAAACACATCCCTGACTATTTATTAAAAGCAAATAATTCTAAGTAGATTTTTGGAACCCCTCCCCCCCGGAAACTGACTTCTAATACGTGCCTGTGCACCATTTACACTTTCGCTATAAAACACTTTTACACCATTAATACAACTAAACAGAAAAAAAATTTCACTGCAACTTTCACATTTAATAAATAAAATAGAACCTAAAGTCCACTATTAATACACTATTCTCCATACTTCATCTGCTACCTGCTGGGAGACTGCATCTGAAGACAGCATCGCCATTTTAGAATTTCATTGTACCACCTCCGACCTCTGCCCCCGGACACAGCCTGTTGAAGTCTACGCCGCCATCTTACTGAAACAGTGCCGCTTCCTCCAAATTACCTCCCCTCGCCGACTTATTGGACTAATTATTATCCTATCAGACTTCCTTTTCTTCTTCCTCTTCTTCTGTATCTAGGACATTTGATTAATATACAGGGTGTCTATAAAGTCACTATCGATTTCAATGAAAACCCAACATTTTGTTTCCTTTATTTTCAGATGCTGGTATCTTAGTGCAAGTTGTTTAGCACAGAAGAACGGAATGTCATTGTTTGTGCACGGGTACGCGAATTGTCATATGAAGACGCCAGAGCGGATTTTACCTGTAAATTCCACAAACCAGCCCCATCAAGGGCACACATTCGTCTGCTTGTGAACAAATTTAAGCGTACCTGCAGTGTGTGTGATGAGACACGTCCTGGACGACCACACATCTTGGCAGAAACAGTGCAGCAGGTTCAAATTGCCAGTGATAGGAGCCCGAAGACATCAATTCGACGCCTCAGTAGGGAATTGAAGGTCCCTCGCAAGACAGTGCGGAAAATTCTACGATTCTCTCTATGAAAACGTCCGTATCACATTCAAGTTCTGCACCATCTTGAGGACGAGGATTTCGCCTGTCGTCGGACAATGTGTTATAACCTCCTGGAATGTGTAGAGAAAGAGAATTTAATGGACATTTTCTCCGATGAAGCCACTTTCCATGTTTGTGGGAAAGTGCACAGACACAACAGCCGAATATGGACATATGAAGAAGCACATGAGTTATCGGAGTGGGAACGTGATACACCGAAAGTCAATGTTTGGTTGGGTATGACAAACGCAAAACTGTATGGCCCATTTTTATTTGCCGAAAGGTCAATAACAGGTAACATCTACCTCAACATGTTAGAGCTGTTCCTTGAACCGCAGTTTCAAGAGGATGGCACATTGGATACAGTTGTGTTTCAGCAAGATGGTGTGCCTCCACATTTTGCAAACGTCGTCCGTGATTACCTAAACAGAAGCTTACCAGGGCGATGGATAGGCAGAGGTTCACCTCGGGTGTGGGCTTCCCGTTCACCGGACCTTACTCCTTTAGACTTTTTTGCATGGGAGTACATCAAATCTAAAGTGTACACTAGCAAAGAGAATCGTCTGCCTGAGTTACGGAATCGTATCAGGGAAGCAGCAGGTCGAATTACGTTTGACATGTTACAGTCCACATTTCGTTCCACTACTGAAATATGGCGTATGTGTTTTCAGCTAGATGGAGGTCATGTAGAAGAGCACTAGAATATGTGTAACACTTCAAAATAATCTTGATTTTTCAATTACTGTCTTCCGTCATTGAAATGGATAGGGACTTTAGAGACACCTGTACTATCATTCTTCTTATTCTTCCTCTACTCTGAATAGAATATTAGATTAATAGACACCCCGTCCTTCTTCTTCTTCTTCTTCTTCTTCTTCTTCTTCTTCTTCTTCTTCTTCTTCTTCTTCTTCTTCTTCTTCTTCTTCTTCTTCTTCTTCTTCTTCTTCTTCTTCTTCTTCTTCTTCTTCTTCTTCTTCTTCTTCTTCTTCTTCTTCTTCTTCTTCTTCTTCTTCTTCTTCTTCTTCTTCTTCTTCTTCTTCTTCTTCTTCTTCTTCTTCTTCTTCTTCTTCTTCTTCTTCTTCTTCTTCTTCTTCTTCTTCTTCTTCTTCTTCTTCTTCTTCTTCTTCTTCTTCTTCTTCTTCTTCTTCTTCTTCTTCTTCTTCTTCTTCTTCTTCTTCTTCTTCTTCTTCTTCTTCTTCTTCTTCTTCTTCTTCTTCTTCTTCTTCTTCTTCTTCTTCTTCTTCTTCTTCTTCTCCTTCTTCTTCTTCTCCTTCTTCTTCTTCTCCTTCTTCTTCTTCTCCTTCTTCTTCTTCTCCTTCTTCTTCTTCTCCTTCTTCTTCTTCTCCTTCTTCTTCTTCTCCTTCTTCTTCTTCTCCTTCTTCTTCTTCTCCTTCTTCTTCTTCTCCTTCTTCTTCTTCTCCTTCTTCTTCTTCTTCTTCTTCTTCTTCTTCTTCTTCTTCTTCTTCTTCTTCTTCTTCTTCTTCTTCTTCTTCTTCTTCTTCTTCTTCTTCTTCTTCTTCTTCTTCTTCTTCTTCTTCTTCTTCTTCTTCTTCTTCTTCTTCTTCTTCTTCTTCTTCTTCTTCTTCTTCTTCTTCTTCTTCTTCTTCTTCTTCTTCTTCTTCTTCTTCTTCTTCTTCTTCTTCTTCTTCTTCTTCTTCTTCTTCTTCTTCTTCTTCTTCTTCTTCTTCTTCTTCCTCTTCTTCTTCTTCTTCTTCTTCTTCTTCTTCTTCTTCTTCTTCTCTCTTCTAGTCTTTGTCTACTTACCAAACTTTCATTCCTTCTGACAGTTAACTCTTACGTATGTGATGTTGCTATCACTTAGGATAATATAATAACTTCTGTCATTTTCTCACTTATCTTAAGAGCCATGGACTCCAGATAAATACAAGATCTAAAACTGATAAACTTGTTTCTTTTGATGTAAATGCCTTATTTCCTAGCATTCCTAGAGAAAAAAAACTTTAATTTATTTTAAAAAAGTAGTTGAATTCAATAAATTTAATGAGGACTTAATAGTTGATTTTTTAAGTTACTGAATTTTGTTTAGATAAAAATTCTTAGTTTTAATGGTGAATTTTTTCAACAATCTTCTGGCTTAGCAATAGATAATCCTTTCTCCTTTACTTTCACCTTTTCTTGCTGATCTTTTTATGGTTGTTTTTTCGAAATGTAAGTCACTAACGCTTTTCCTTTGATTTTTAAAGCCTGGAATAAATATGTTGATATTTTTGCTACTGCTCCCGATAAAAAATTAACGACGCTTTAAAATTACTAAATTTACAAGATAAAGCTATAAAATTCGCATTAGAAACTGAAATTAATGGATTTCTTCCTTTTCTATATTTGAAGATAATAAGAAATAATAATAATAATAAATTTGATTTCGATATTTATGGCAGGTTTACTCATATTGATAATTACATAAAAAATAAAAGTTTTAACCCTCTTTCACATAAATTTACTGTTTTAATAGTTTGATTTATTGATGAATAAATATACCCCTGAATAAAGAAGAATTTAATAAAGAATATAAACATAATATTGATAATGCTTTAATTAATGGTTTTGATAAAGACTTTATACAAAAAAGATTGAAAAATTTAAATATCAAAAAATTGCAACGATATTTCTACCCTTAGAAAAATAAAAGACAATTATCATTTTAAAAAAATTTACTTACTATCCTTGGGTTAACAAACATTTTCATAACGAAATTAAGAGTTTGGTATAACTTTAGATCCTCAAAATGTAGTATTAAAATTTATTGCATTTCTCTAAAAAGATAAAATTTCTAATAATAAAAAAAATCTGATATTTATCAGTTTAATTGTTTCGATTGTGATAACGTTTATATTGGAAAGACAAAACGTAATTTGGAAACCAGAACGAAAGAACATTTTCGTAACATTAAGTATAAACAAACTGATAAATCGGACTGAGTAAATCATTTTTGGTCATTTAACCATGAAATAAATCCAGAAGTTAAATTATTTAAACAATTAAATGGTCCGATAAATTTAATGGTTTGGGAAAAGATATTTACTTTAAAAAATAAACATCGCATAATGAATTTTGAAATACCGGCAGTCGGTTCTGTTTTTTAAATTTGTTTTATTTTCAGAATTTGGTAGCCACACGTGATTCTGTAGATACCTGGGTTGACTGCGGGAAGAAATACATCCGCCAGACCGGAAGATCCATAACAACACGCAAGAAAGAACAAATCCGAAGCCTCAAGGTAAACCACCCGGAAAAGTCTACCATAGCCGAACACGCCATAATTAACTGCCACCACATAGATTTCGACTCTGCAGAACTAATAGCAACTTGCAGCAATTTTATGCGAGAGCATAGAAATATTTAAATAAAAAGATAGCATGATCCGAGACGGTGGCAAACAGCTTCATGACACCTGGAAGATCCTACTCGCAGGAAGCTCCACCATTAGCCAACCATCGCCCAATCAACTGCCAGGGGCGGGGAACACCGCACCCCTTCGCCAGGCATATAAGCAGGCAGCAACAGACAGTCAGCACGGCCAGAGGAGTCGCAGGAGGAACGTCGAGGAGGTAACACCTTGTACCAGGATGGGAAAGAAAAATACCGCCGCCAGGAAGAAGGCCAACCGGCTGGAGAAGCCTCCACCGCCGCAAACCTCACCTGCCAGGTCTAGGACACCGTCTCCCCTCTTTCTACCGCTGCCGGCAGACGAGAGGGAAACCGCCAGCAACGCCGCGCCAAAGGATCTCGGGCCTTCTCGGCCAGCCACACCAACCTCCACTGCATCACAGCAGCAGGATGAGCCTGCACCTCTTACCGCCGCAGTCCAGTCGCCGCAGCCATCATGCGAAGAAGCGCCGACAGCACCTCCTCTCGCCGGCCTAGCGCAACAACTGCAGCACCATCCGACACCGCGCTCTGCAGTTATCCGCGGGGCACCGCGGGACCTGCCCACTCGTTACATCCACGCAGCGAACCAATTGGATAACCACCCACCGAGGACCATCTAATCTCATCAGGCTGCAGTTCGTCGACACCGCGGACTACGAGACGGCCTTGAGGAAGGGCCTGCCCTTATCAGGACAGTGCTTACGAATCGAGGCCAGCAGGACAGAGCAAACTGCTCCATGTCGGCGTTGCTGCAGCTTCGGATACACGGCAATCACATGCACCGCGCCGCGCCGCTGCCATTACTGCGATGCTCGATCTCTCACCAAAGATTGCCGTCAGCACGATCTACGCCACCGCCGCCGCTTCTGCGCCACCTGTGGTGGTTTCGGCCACTACACTGGCCAGGTGCAGTGCCCCAGCTTCCCGCGGGCTTACGGCAGCGCCGAGCGGGAACACCACGCAGCAACACCATCAAGGACCGGCACCCTCAACAAGCCTCACCACAGCCGTCGCCACTCCTGCGCAGGAGCTGGTACAAGCGATTCGAACCGAGCTGCAACACCTCAACGATCGCCTGGACAAGATTGAGGACAAATTCACCGCAGTCACCAACACCAATCCCATGCGTGAGGACCTCCAGGATCTCCACTCGGAGATACTTAACCTGGGGCCTCGCCTTGGGGATCTGGAAGAGCTCGTTGGCACTACCCACGGCTCCATATGCTCAACACTGAGCTCTCATCACCTCCACAGTCGCCCAACAGCTCGCGACGCTTCAAGATCAGATCCAGGAGCTCACCCAACTTACCACCACGAACTGAACTCTGCTACAAAGGTTAGCTGGTGACATCAGCATTAACCTTACGCCGCCACAGCCTAATGGAGCTCCCAACAGGCACGCCGTAGAGAAACACGCCGCAAATGACAGCGTGGGACTTTCACCTCAGGCAGAGAACCCCTCACCACACCGACAGCACCGCAGAGCTGCCCGCACCGTACGGGCGACGACGCCACCACCGCAACAATATTTACCTTACCCTTCGCGGATACGAGGCCTATCCAAATAAGACTGTTACCTGCTTCATGTCATACCACTACCACAGCATCAACCAAACAGCACCCAATACTTAGCAACGTCACCTTCATTTCCAGGTCGTAGCCAGGGCCCTTCTGGGTCATGACTGACTACCTGGTCAACACCGCGGCTATGCCGCCACCCTGAGCATTCACCCACAATCCTCTGGTTGCGTAACGCGGTACCGGACACCATAACCAGACACAATGCCCCAAACAAGCTAGTACCACACTGAATAAATATACAGAGTCACCCCAGAACAAAATCCCGCCCAAGCCTAATCCTTCTCCCTTCCTAAATACCTACACACCTTGTTGATGTTTTCCTATTACCTATATTCCTGTTCCCCCCCCCAAAAAAAAAATCAGCACACTTGTACCCTGAGGAAGCCCACAACATGACGGAGGAAACGTCGACAACAAGACAAACAACGACACGGCCATCTCCGGATGCTCGAGATATCCACATTGACATAGGCCGTGGAAGCCTTCGCACCTATATATGCATATTGTAAACCTGTCACATAAAATAGAAATATTTCAATTTCATCTTAATTCGTTTCTATCACCCACAGTTTGCTCACAATATAACTTCATTACAAACCAGAAAATTAGCAGAATATGTTCTAAGAATGTAAAATAAATTAGTGTTACAGTATGTACAAAGCTTTTAGCCAAGTCTAAACAGCAAAATATCTAAATAAGGCTTCGCGCGTGATCACTCGTGTCACGCCTCCTTAATTCTCCGCTCCCAGTAACTGTTGCATATTCCCAAGATGGTCGTCTGCCGAAAATTGGCTCTATGGTCGTTATAAAAACAATGCTCTGCCAGCCCAGACGTCTCAGGTTTCACTAAACGAATTTGACGATTTTCTGTGAAAGGAGCACGCTTAATCGTGATACTGGATTTCAGCTCAGCTCCTCTAGGAATCCAGCCTTAAAAATTGAAATCCATCGATTTAAGAAGCAAAGATGAATACAGCTTGATAATCAAGTTAAGTTAGTTACGTTTCTTTGACAGAATTTTCTATACTCACGCCTTCTCCTGACCTGGCATTTAATTTACTGAAAAAAGTCTTTTGTTCAGTAATGCGAATTTTGATAGTGTTTTGTCTTTGTTTATATTCGTGTCATATCCAGTGTTTCATTTGTGTTTACAACATTTTATAAACATCCCTATTATGGAAGAGATGCACACTCTCGAAACGTCGATATCTAATCGTCTTTTCACCTGGCTTGCTACCAGAGAAGAAATAGAGCACATTTGTCGCCAGGAAAGCTTCAGGTCTTACCTTCATGCGGTTAATTTCTTAGTGCGCTCTAAAGATAGCAATTAGAGAATTGTTTTGTTTTTCCCATGTTACAGAGCTATTTTTTTCTGAGGATTACTGTCTAACCCCATGTTTGTAGCGCATCTGGTGTCGGAGATATGGAAAGATAGGGCGCCTGACTAGAAAGAAAAGAATTATTAACTGTCAGTGAAGCAAAGCACACAGATGCTATGCTGCAGTTACATTTTGTACCTCGCATTCAGTAAAGTGGTGATCTTGAAGGAGCACACACGTGATTTTTAAAGTTGGTAAATATACCGCTTAGCAAGCCTAGTACTGGTATGCCTAGTAGAATCTGCGATACAATTCATAAGATTTTATATAAATAGACTACAAATATTTTTGTTAATGTGTACTCCTTTTTCAAACAAATAGCAATTAAAGACATTTTCGAAAGTACAAATTTCGCTCAGTCGAGAATTAATGTTACAAGCTTGTCACATGAGTGCTCATTCTGTGATGAGCATTGTTAAAGAAGGCAAACTGTTTACCAAATTAGGAGAAGTTTCCATATTTAGATCTCCAGGGAAAAATCGGGCAGTTAGAAAACGTATTACCAACTTAGACAATTTTCAAAAGCGTGTTTCACATAGAACAATATATGATTTATATGACAAGGATGAATATTCAACTGCCAAAAGGCTGACCAATTTAATGAGCGGAAAAATAGAATATACGGATTCTGTATCTTCTATGCATAATATTCTGAAATATCGTGGGTTCAAATATAGGAGAACCAATGATGGTTGCAAATTTCTGCTTGAAAGAAGCGATATTGTAGCTGCAAGACTAAAATTTCTGCACACAATGCATAACACTGATACATAATATTCATGGTGTAAAACTGCTTCATAAATACACATTCATATCACCAGTATTTAGGGATTTTAGTGAAATAAAAATTGGTTTAAAGCTCATTACAGGCAGTATACAAATATGTCATCATTATAATAGAAACTATATTCACATATCTTTGAAATGTCACTATTTTGTTTCACTGTAGCAAACACCTTTCGTAGGACGCATGTAATATGAATCAGTTTGTTATGTGTGTCTGTGAACGATAGCTATGTAAGCGAACTGTTCTCCAGTTCAAGGGTTTATTGTTCAGATTGTGCTATGATCATTGTGTATGTTCTCACACACATGCTGAAATATTAGGAGAACTTCTCTGTCAGCATTGTATCACTGTATATCTTAACATCTGGATGATACTTGCTGTCACCCACTAGCCGTGAATTTGGCAACAACAAGACGGTAGGATAACCGTATTGGCTCAACCCATGTTCATTTTTATTTTGTAGCTACTCTAATTGTAATTACTGACATGTTATTAGAGCTAATGGACAAATTGAATTTTGGGCCTTCAAGCAGACAGATATATAGATTAGAAAGCTCACATTAAGTATATCTTACCGAAATTTAGCTCTGTCTGTTAATGCTATGCAATACTCTTAAGTTTAAGTTCTATGGATACACTTAAAACAGTACTCTTTGAATATTTTACCTTTATCATGGAATATGAAATATTATTTTCCATCAACCCAACAGAAAGTAAACAAGTATTCCTTATGCAAAAGAAGGCTATAAGAATTATTTTCAACACTAATAAGAGTCATCTTGCAAAAGTACCTTTATAAGACTGAAAATACGAGATAGACCAGAAAGTAAGCTTTGTTTGGTAATAAAATTAAATTGTGTACAGATACAGAAAAATTATTTACTGCACAAAAATGTACAACTCTTAAATTACTTTTCCACACAACTGCTCAAATTTTGCCGGCATTTTTCGTAGCGACGCACAAGTTTTTGTGTACCTTCTTCATAGAAATTTGCCGCCTGTGTCTGCAACCAGTTGGAAACATTTTCTTTCAGCTCTTCGTGTTTGTTGAAGTGTTGACCGCCAAGGAAAATTTTAGATGCAAAAACAGATGAAAGTCGCTAGGAGCGAGGTCAGGGCCGTACCAGGGGTGGTCAAACACGTCCCAGCCAAATCCCAGTACGATGTTTTTGGTAGCATTTGCAGTGTGTGGTCGTGCGTTGTCGCGAAGAAACACAACACCTTTTGACATCACAAATTTGCCGACATATTTAACTTGATTTCTTTTTCCTAGCATTCACAAAACGAATCACAGATCTGATTTCACAAGCGGCGGGATTTCCAATCAACACCGACATTGTAAACAAGCACAACAAAGCGTACGTGGCTGACAGCGATCTCACAATGGCGCACGTTTCTTCTCCTTGAAACAGAGCGTCTACCGCGCATGTGCGGAACTGCGATCGCAGCGCTACAGCGGAGATAAATTGAAACAGATCTTACTTTCTGGACGACCCACATGCAAGTGTTCTTAACCCTTAGAATGGAACATTACCACTCTATGAGGAATATCCGCCTGAGAGACGGGCACAATTTTTATACTTATATAAGGAACATCCGTCTATGAGATGGTTATATTTCTTTTAAATGTTTTATGCACTAACTTACTGCAATACAGATAACTGTATATCGCAGTGATTTTTGTACAAAACTAAGCAAAATATTAACTTTATAATCGCACAATGGATGAAAATAACATTATTTGTCAGCAACACAAGCATTGCACAGTTTTCCTGAGCACTCTAAGCAATTTGAAGTTTCACATTTGATGCATTTGTAATTTGTCATTCGGTTCTTCTGATAAGGGCAATAACAACAGTTCTTCCGTTACGGTAGCCTATCACTCCTTATTGCCCCTTGCGCTGATCCTTCATCCGGAGTCCTGATTCTTCAGTTTGGTAGTTCCTGTGTAGTATCAATTTAATTCAAGGCTTCCATCATACAAATTTTCAAACCATCAGGTTGATTTTCCACCTTTATACTTTGTTGTAAATGAGTTTTCGTAAACATATTCCAAGGGCATGTACGAGGACTGTTCAATAAAGAATCATCATAATACTTTTAGGGGCATAATTTTTCGCACTAAAATTCAATTTTTTATATTCTGTTAGGTTAATCTGAAACACACACGCCGTAGTAGTTCCATTGTTGTTACTCCTGGTCCCCGGCAGTGAGAACAGGCAAATTCAGACATGTTCAGTATCGCCTACCACTACAACGGAGGTAACACACAGTTAAAGTTGATGTTAGAGACAGATCCGCAGTTTCTTTCAAACGTAAACACTGCTGATGAAACTTGGCTACATCATTTTGATCCTGAGAGCAAACAGCAAAGCTAAGTGTGGAAATCTCCTTCATCACCAATCCACAAAAAAGCAAAAGTGGTTGCTTCTACTGGAAAAGATATGTTCATCTCATTCTTTGATATTCATGGAATGGTTTATCAGCATGTTTGACCTGCACACACATTAGTATCTGGACCATACTACAGGAATGACCTGAAAACATTGCAAGTGCATATCAGGCTCAAAATACCACTTGTCCGTGAAGCAGGCTGGATGCTGCACCACGATAATGCGCGGCCGCACATTGTCAATATTGTTGCCGAATATCTTGCAAAAATCAACGAAGGTGCATCCCTCACCGTCCCTATTGTCCGGATTTAGCCCCATATGAAATTTTCTATTCCCTAACTTGAAGAGACGCATTCGTGGGAGGCATTATCCATCATCCGAAACAATGTTGAAGGCTGCGGGGGCGATTTTGAAGGATGTCTCAAACATTGGTTTCCAGCATGTCTTTGAAGACTGGCAGAAACGCTGGGATAAGTGCATCGCATTCAGAGGAGATTATTTTCAGAAGGACCATCAAATTTATGAGGATGAGTAAAGGTACGTTTACAAAAAAAAAAAAAAAAAAAAAAAAAAAAAAGTTTTAATCATTCTTTTTTGAACAGCCCTCGTATTAAATCAAATCTGCTCACTCTTTTGCCTTTTTCAAAATATGTGTACAGGACATAAGCGTTATTGGAACTTACTGTAATCAAATGTTATTGTATGGCAAGACGCCATATTCTCGTCCTGTTTACATAGTTGTTACTGCATTTCATGTCAAGGGTATCAACTCCAGATTTCGTCGAGTTGTAGAAAGAAATAATTTCTGTCTTACCAGTCATTGCATCAGTATACTCAGTATGTTGCATGAATGACAATAAAATGACTGTTTTGACTTGTTTGATACATAGGAAATAAGTGTATATTCCTTTCTGTATACATACATACAAGATCCTACAGGTGTGACCTTGTCAGTGCGATTTGATAAAGTATTCAGATTACTAATTGTAAGAACCTAAAATTACAAAAATAAATGAGTAGAGACAGACTGCAAGATTCTATGCCATAGCAGGAATTTGAACCACGGATTCTAAATCAGATTCTAAACAGATTGTTTTGCATTGATACTCGATGGCATCTATGCGTAGCAAAGCATTTTACTTTTATACTCGATGGAGTCTCAACGTGGAATAACATTTTGCGTCTTTAATTGCTGACGTCTATACATCTATACCATAAGGTTATGAAAAGTGTGCAACTAAAGATGATGTAAACCAATGAGAAATTATTGAATTGCCATAGCAATTTCCAATTCAAGAATTTCAAATCAGCTAGAGTGAAATTCATTCTATGCATAGACGTCATCGAGTAAAGATGCAAAACATAATTCTACGTTGAGACTCCATCGAGTAAAAAAGTGAAATGTTTTGCTACACATAGATGCTTTCGAGTAGCAATGCAAAACAATCTATTTAGATACCGTGGTTCAAATCCCGGCTATGGCATTGAATTTGACTCCACTCATTTGAACCTTAGCCTAGACACGGCTTGTGTGGAAGAAATGATTCTTTCCATCAATTTACCTGAACAAAAATAAATGCTCAGGTAATTGTAATTATATATTACGAGCTCATAATAAACATTAAGTTTATATTGAGGAATTAATACTTTCGTAAATGACCAGAATTAATCCTTTTAAATACAACTCCTGTATATGGATGATTTAATTAGAGTCAAACTGAAAAATTCAATGCCGTGGCTAGGATTTGATCCACAGTTCTCCTGGTTTCCTTCCTGTTGCTCTAACTCCTTGAGCTGCCATGGCCAACGAGCCGACTGTGTATCTGCAACCTTTGGACTTGTGTTCGAAACTTGTTGCCTGCATACAAACGTCATAACACGCTTCGCCCCTGCTTACAGAGGATTGAAGTGATAGCTTTCATATACAAAGACAAAGGATGATGACCCGGTGTTCTAACGCAAGCAGACTTGTATGTTTAGACATACATTCAAAGGTATAATCATAACTTAGAAATTCAATACCATAACCGGGATTTGAAGCACTTTCTACGAGGGTGGGTCGAAAGTAATGCATCCTATTTTTTCCCTTAAATAAGTACGTTATGTGAAAACTTTGAACTTGGCGCAATTCCTCAAAGCTTCTTCTGTAATTCCCTGCAGTAGTAACCTCCTAAGTCAACAGGTGGCAGCACTGCATCCTCTTTCAAAATGGCTGACATCGACATTCGTATTAGACAGCGTTCTGTAATTGAATTTCTGACTGTGGAAGGTGAAACTCCAATTCGCATTATCGAAAAAATAAAAAATGTGTATGATGATGCAACAGTGGATGTCAGCACTGTTAGACGAAGGGTTCGTCGCTGTAACGAAGCTGAAGGGCAAACACCATTGGCAGATGAAAAGCGAAGCGGCAGGCCGGTGACTGCAGTGACTCCATGCAACATTCAGTGAGTCTATAACATCATTCGTGGTGATCGCCGGGCAACAACAGGTGAATTCTGTCGCAATACCTCCCTCATTAAAGGCAGTGTGATGACGATTATTCAACAACTGGGTTACTCAAAAGTTTGTTCACGTTGGGTACCAAGAATGTTAACCGCCCAAAACAAAGAAACAAGGAAAACAATAGCCTCCGAACACCCGCAGCACTTCAATTTGGAGGGAGAAGAGTTTCTGGAAAAAATTGTTACTAGAGACGAACGTCTTTGCCGAGTTCGCCCTACAAAAACGTGGCCGACGTTCTTCTTTAGCATAACAATACAAGACCACACACCAGCCGTTACACCACTGCAGAAATTGAGAAATTGGGATGGTAAGTCTTACCTCACCTCCCATACAGCCCTGACATGGCACCATCAGACGTCCATCTGTTCGGGCCACTAAAGAAAGCTCATCGTGGAATACATTTTGAAGATGAGGAGGCTGTGAAAGTGCCCGTGCGTCAATGGCTTAGGAACCAAGACCGTGTGTTTTATCACACTGGAATACATGCCCCAGTTAAAAGGTGGATCAAAACTGTGGAAAAGGACGGAGATTATATTGAGTAGTGACAAATTAATCGTCAATGTTGTAGTTTTCAAGCTATGTAAACTGGCTTCAAATTTCTTGGCGATTAAAAGAGAAAAATATAGGAGGTGTTACCTTTTGACACACCCTCGTATATTACGAACTCATAATAAACATTAAGTTTGTATTGAGGAATTAATGCTTTCGTAAATGACCAGAATTAATCCTTTTAAATACAACTCCTGTATATGGATGATATAATTAGGGTCAAACTGAAAAATTCAATGCCGTAGCCGGGATTTGAACCACAGATCTCCTGGTTTCCGTCCAGTTGGTTTAACCCCTTGAGGTACCATGGCCAACGTACCGGCTGCGTATCTGCAACCCGTTGACTTGGGTTCGAAACTTGTTGCCGGTATAGAAACGTCATACCACACTTCGCCCCAGGTTACAGAGGACTGAAGTGATAGCTTTCATATAGAGCGATAAAGAATGATGATTCGGTGTTCTGCACGTAGACTATGTGTAGGCACACATTCAAAGGTAGAATCACAACTCAGAAATTCAATGCCGTGGCCGGAATTTCAAGTACTTTCTATTACACTTGTGGCTGCTCACATACAGTTGTGCGCTGCATTTTTCAGTTCTCATTCTACCTTTCAAAGTGGATAGAAATTGCTACGTTTGAAATTCTGGCCCCTTAAGATTTCACGACAAATGTAGATTTAGCACTACAAAGTATAGGCTAGGTATTCCATAATAATTTAGACAATTAATACTATCTACGAAATTTTACGTCTTATTTTCATAAAATTAAAGATGGTAGACATTTTCTCACAGACGCGATAACGTGCAGGTGTTTGTATTTGTTAGAAACATTTCGTGTTCCAGCTTAGGAAAATAATTAACTTAATTATAAAGTTGAGAATTTATCCGACATTTTCATATGTTATTTTCTCCATCTCGTTTGTAAAATGTTTGTACAAGAGTCGAGAGTGGTTAACAATACAACCTTTAAAAAACGAATCCTAAACAATCGCTTTACAATTTCTGCTGTTTGCATGGCCACGGAAACAATGTTACCTGCTTTCCACTTGAAGAAAGGCAAGTATTTGAATGGCCAAACCACAAATAAAAACATTTGCATTTAAACTATACTTTGGTGTGAGCGTGAATTCTCAAAAACATTCATGTTGTATCATTCCAAATTTTGACTATCTTTGGTATTTGATTTCTTTCCCACAGACACAAATGCCTCAGCATGCACTATAATTCTAAAATATTATTTTAAACTTACAAACAGTTTTACAGGCTTCCAGTTGTCCACTGATTTCAAGATGTTGTAGCTATGGTGGATCAAGTGTTTCACCCTCACTTATTTCCTTAACAATGAACAATGGCGTGCCTTGGCGAAGGGACGCTATGTTCCAGATATTGCGCATGCGTTAAAAGAATACCAACCTAAGAATGCTAAAACTAACCCGTAATGTGCAAAGAGGGTAAAGCTTTGTTTGTTTGTTTTGTTTATTACTCCTAACGTTGTTATATTGAACGATGAATAAAATGGGTGTAATGAGCTTGGAATTATCCAACATTGGTCTTTCAAAAAAAAAAAAAAAAAAAAGCTGTCTACTAGACATTCGGCTAAATGGAGCGATCCACATCTCTCGGTCTGTTACACTTGCGTCTGCACGGCACTCAAAACTGTACCCTTTACACAACAGGCGCACCTCACTTGGTTCTGGACCCTCCCTTCGTCTTTACAAATCTCTAATCCGTCCCATTTTTACCTATGCAGCTCCAGTCTGGAGTGGCAACAGCAAGATTAATCTCAGCGACTACAGGAATTACAAAACAGGGTGTTCCGTACAGCTACAAATGCTCCATAGTTCGTCATAAACCAAAAACTTCATCACGAGTTTGGTCTTCTACCCGTTCACTAGTACATCCGCCGGCTGGCACGACCTTTTTTTCACCATCTCCAGGAGGTACGTGGAGCTGCTACGTACAACCTTGCCGCTTGCACTCGCCAACCAACGGGCCTCTAGTGCAGACTGCCACAAGACCTTATCCTGAGTGACCTCTCTAGTACATCTGACGGCTGGCACGACATTTCTTTTACCACCTCCAGCAGGTCCCTGAAGCTGTTACGTACAATCAGCAGCAGTGTTGATGTTTACTTCCGTAATGCCAGTAACTGGAGCACCGGGTTCATCTTCCATTGAAAATGATTGTCTCCCCTCTTTAAACATTTTAAACCACCTTGGAGCCGTGCTTTAGGGAAGAACAGACTCTCCAAAGGCCGCCTGTAACATTGTATAGGTCTCAACTGAAAATTTGTTGAGATGAAAGCAGAATCTCAAAGCCGCATATTATTCCTCGCGTGTTACATCCATTCCAGCGGTAGACGATCCTGAATATGTCTGAACTTGCCTGGCTCTCACAGGTGGGAACCAGGAGTACCAACAATAAAACTACTACGAGCTGTTTGTTTCACATTAAGCTAACAGAATATAATAAGATTGAATTTTAGTGTGAAAAATTATGATCGTAAGAAAATTATGATCATTCTTTATTGAAGAGCCCTTGTACTACTTAACAAAGCCTTGAGGCGTATTGACATTCAGTGACCACCGCTGCTATTGTTTTCTTATCTGCTGTTTAAAAGAGTGAAATATTAGTAGGTTGGCGTTCAGTAAGGTATGAAACACAAAAGGAGCACTTGGGAGCTGTGGGTTTGATATGAAAGGCTAGCCAATTTTTATATGCATCATGGGTGCATAATAATCATTAACATGATGTTAATGGTAATAAATGCATTAAATATGTACCCACGTAATTATTTAAAGGACTTTTTGCTCAAATAATGGAAATGAGGCTAAACACCCCTATCTTCAGGCAGTTTACATAACGGTAACAGAGAGAGAAACAACTAAATTGTTGGATAGAGTCAACATGAAAAATGTAATGCCATGGCCGGGATTTGAACCGCAGATCTCCTGGTTTCCGTCCAGTCTCTTTTAACCCATTGAGCTACCATGGTCAACGTGCCGTCCGGACATTAAATTCTCCATTTGACTCGTATATGTTCCCGGTATACCACTAGGGGCTCTCACATCCGAGATACAGCGGTTGTGGCAACTTACTATCGTATGTACTTGATTCCCAAGCTTCATCATTTAACTCTTATTAAATTAATCATTTCCGTCAACTAACTAAAATAATAAGAGTTAAATGATGAAGCCTGGGGCTCAAGTACTTACGATAGTAAGTCGCAACAAACGGTTTATCTCGGATGTGAGAGCCCCTAGTGGTCTACCGGGAAAATATACGAGTCAAGTGGAGAATTTAATGTCAGGACGGCACGTTGACCATGGTAGCTCAAATGGTTAGAGCGACTGGACGGAAACCAGGAGATCCATGGTTCAAATCCCGGCCATGGCATTGAATTTTTCATGTTGACTGTATCCATCAAATACCTTGGTCTATATACAGCTAGCATGAAGAAATGATTAATTTCCATCAATTAACTAAAACTAAATTGTTTACTACATTTTTGTTATTAAGTGACTATTGCAATTATTGGAATGCACGGTAATATAGCTTATCTTCTAGTGAGATCGATCAGTGCAAGAGGCATAATTTCTAAATAAGTGATTTACTCAACTGGCAAAAAGTACATCAATAGCAATGTTCCATCACTGAAAGATGCCACAGTATCATTGTCGCTATTATCCTATAAAAATTATAAACCTCGAGCTTTTTGTTTGAGCATTTCATTCCTTTTCCCTTTAATTATCAATTCTTTAAGTCTCCTGGTTACAAAAACCCATGTCATTAAGTGAAAGCTTTTGTATTAAATAATTTCTATAATTATAGGTGGTGTATTGTCGCGAATCCGTATCTACAATCGCGTGGCTTGTTTACACAAAAGAAACTGATAGGAGGGCAGTGTGAAATCCAAGAGCCCACGGACAAAGGTAACAGGCAGATATGGGTCTGCCCAAACAAACAAACTGTGATGAATAGAAATTTCCAGTTACTTTAAAGAGGTGTCAGTTGTAAACAAGAGTGAGTAAGCAGAGTAGAGTTGAGAAACACTATTGTGAAATGAGAGACAGACAGCTGTTTTGTAGAAACGAGAGCTAAGGATGTAATCTGCCGTAACTGAAATGAAATGTGTGTAGTGTTTAACGCCCGCTTTTACTACATACGGCACCGCAGGCGGTGACACTGATGGTACGTGAGATGAAGATGGAGCACCGGTGGAATGAGAAGGTGGGGGAAAACGGAGGTCCCGGAGAAAACCTGCCCCAGCGCCATGTTGTCCACCACAAATCTCACTTTGCGGTCGCCTGGGATCGAACGCGGGCCGCCTTGGTGTGAGCCAAGCGGTCTAACCACTGAGCCACGGCGCGGCCTGCCGTCACTGTTTGTTGTGATTGACCTTGGTAGATTGTTGGTGTATGTAGGGTAATGCTGCCGTAATCTATAAGAGTATTTCTACGGATATAAAGGAGATTTTTTATTTCTGCAACTCTGCCTTTTAATTCTACGATTCCACAAAGAGACAATATTGTAATAGAACTTATTTGCTGAAGCATGGTCAGTCTGCGCAAATAGGCCATTACCGCAATATAAGACATAATATAAATGCATTACAATGTGGAGCTATACAAAAGTATGTATATGTAGTTTTAGATATTATTATTGCAGTTAATATTAAAACACAATATCTTGTTAGTTTAATAATGATGGATCTGAATAAAGATAACGTAGGATACTTTATTCACCTTTTGATTTATACATAAATCATGGCTTCGTCAGTAATACTACATAATAATATAACATAATACTATATACAACAGTATGTAGAATATGAAGTAGCATATAAAAGAAAATAAGTCATATTCATAGTTTTGGTTTATATCACATTATATAACATAGATATCTTCACCCCACCCCGCGGCCACGCCGTGGCTCAGTGGTTAGACCGCTTGGCTCTCACCAAGGCGGCCCAGGTTCGATCCCAGGCGACAGGAAAGTGAGATTTGTGGTGGACAACACGGCGCTGGGGCGGGTCTTCTCCGGTTTCCCCCGCCATCTCATTCCACCGATGCTCCATCTTCATCTCATGTATCATCAGTGTCACCGCTTTCCGTGCCCTATATAGTAAAAGCGGGCGCTAAACCCTACACATATCATTTTTTCCTCATCGCCGACATGGTTATGAATGTAAAACATGCAACATAAATGGAAGATAAACAACAGTTCTATTGAATTTCATTCAATGTACCTAGAGGATTAAAGTGCTATAGGTTCAATTCCAAAGAAGTTTATGTGCAGTATCTACTGAGAAATCACAAAGGGATTTTGATTCCAAGTTTCTTCTTGTCACAGCATTCAATCACATTGTATATGATATCTTGCACCGGCCAATGTATGACATGTTATATCTGAACAGTGTACATACACCGGACCTGCTGTTTATGCGTGATAACTTCATTTAAAGATCTCTGTGTTTGTAAGTTTTCCTGCTACACCTGCTCGCTTTGATGTAGGCATGTTAGGAAAGTTAAAAAGAGTTTCAAGACCAAAATTTTCATAATTTCAAAGCAATGAAGAGTTTTTTCAACTTTTCAAAAATTCTTTCGGTATGGGCATTCACACAGGAACATCAGAATTACAAGTTAAGGTAGCAAAATTGCAAAATTATAGACAAACACCACTTGAAAATTGCAATTGCAAAATAAGATGATTTACATTTATTTAGAGAACCTCTTGATATATTTAATTCAAAACACACACACAAACACACACACACATACACACAAACACACACACACACATACAAATATGACAATTTGTTACCTACTACTTCACTTATCTGATAAGAAATGATGATACTTTTCTTATAAATTGTCAAATTACTGGATAAAGTTACAAATTCCTGTCTTGGAAGGGTTGATAACAGTGTTGTCGTAATAAATTAAATTTAAAGGGAGTCAATTAATGACACACTGGAGGCAGTGTCTCTGAAACATGTTCCGCAAAATTTAAAGGTCACTGTTGTTTTGTGTCATAATGGACTCCCTTTTAAATTTAATTTAAAGTAATGAGACTTACATTAGAGACTAAAATTAGGATTTCTTCCTCATCTAGAGTTAAAGATAATAATAATTAATAATAAATTAAACTTTGGTATTTATAGGAAGTCCACTCATATTGATAAGTACATAAAACATAAAAGTTTTAACCCTTTTTCCACATAAATTTGCTGCGTTCTATAGTTTGGTTTATAGATTATAAAAGTACCCCTGAATAAAGATGAATTTAATAAAGACTATAAACCATGGAACCTTCTTGTGGCCCAGGGGTGGTAAGGAAGGACTGAAGAGGACTGTACTCTACCTTCTTTGGATCTTAAAATCACAAAGAAAGCAATGAAAAACTGGACTTTGGTATTTATAGAAAAGCAACACACACAGATAATTACATCATAGCACATAGTTTCAATCCAATTCCACTCAAACATGCCACCATCAACAGTCTCACACACTGATTAGTAAATCTACCCCTCAGCCAGCAAGAATATCAAAAAGAATACCATCAAATCCTAAAAACTGCAATTAAAAATGGAAAATACCTTGTAGATAAAAAAATAAAATCATTCAAAATTCAAAAAAGATTAAAACAGATCACAGCTCTTTGCCAATAAAACAAGAAATTAGATTTGTCAAATTTACTTACCACACCTGGGCCACAAAAGAGTTTCAAAAAATATTCAAGAAATACAATATAACAGTGGCACCAAAAAACAATTACAACATTAAAAACCTACCGAACAGTAATAATACTGATAAGATAAAAGCAGAAGCAAAGTCACGCATTTACAAGATTAAGTGTAAAAACTGTGAAAAAATTTACATAGGGAGGACAAAAATAAGCATAGGCACTAGAAAGAAAGAACATTTTAGGCACTTAAGATACAAAAATATTGATAAGCCCGCAATAGCAGCTCTCTTCTGGTCTGAAAGTCATGAAATTGAAGATAGCACCAAATTACTAAAATAAGTACAAAAACACAACGAACTCGTCATATGGGAGAGAATATAAATAGATAAACATAAAATGCAACTATTGAATTTTGAAATCCTGCCAGAAGATAACCCCACATTTAAATTAATCACAAATTCAACAAATGGCAGCAGCAACTCCAAAACTACCCACACAATTGGATCAAGCTTTAGTCACATAAGAACCGACGATGCGGAAGATGGTTTATGATACATCTCTTCAAATTGGGTATGTAAGTGAAGTTGATTGGTAATAAATACGACTCATCTATAATTTAATAAATATTAATACTGCTTGAATTAATGGTTTTAATAAATACTTTATAAATTAAAAAATTTAAAAATTTAAAAATAAAAAATCTATTAATAATATTTCTACCCATAAAGAACTAAAAGACAGTTATAATTTTTAAAAAATTTACTTACAATCCTTGGTTTAATACACAATTTCAAAAAATTTTTAAATGGTTTGGTATAACTTTAGTAGCTGAAAATAAATATAGCTTAAAAGGTTTATTGCATTCCTTTCAAAAAGATAAAATTCCTAAAAAAATAAAAGTGTGGTATATATCAATTTAATTGTTTCGATTGTGATAAAGTTTATATTGCAAAGACAAAACGTAAATTAGAAACCAAAAAGAAAGAACATTTTTGTAACATTAAGTATATGCAGACTCATAAATCGGCAGTAGCAGATCATTTTTGGTCATTCACCATGAAATAAATCCAGAAGTACAATTATTAAAACAATTAAATGGTCCGATAGATTTAATGCTTTTGAAAAAGATATTTATTTTAAAAAACATACTTTATGTCATGAATTTTCAAACACTGGGAGTTGATTCTATTTTTAAATTTGTTTTATTTTTAGATTTTAGTAATACTAACAATAACATATTAACATCTATTATTTGTAACCATGACGACAGCTTTGTTGTTTCCAGCTGAGGATGTGTAAAAGTTTTACATGAAATCTCGATCCCGAAAAATTTATAACAAAATTGTCAGCATCTCTTAAAAGATAAGTGAAGTTTGAAATTACAAGTTGTTACATTTGTATATATTTGTTTGCTTCACTGTTAATAACTTCTTATATATATATATATATATATATATATATATATATATATATATATATATATATATATATATATATATATATGGGCAATGTCAGTATCTGTGAATTAACAGTAGCTGCATGCAAAACTGTAAGCCGCAAATGAAGCAAACAAATAATAAAAATATAATGTTACAACCCTCTTAGGTTTAACAAATGCATTCAGCCTATATAGAATCAGGTTTGCAAATCTTACACTGACAAATGCAGCTTCACAAACCCCCTGCTTTGAACCATGCATTAAATGCATAATGGGCCGCATTCCAGGAAAACAGCACTCCAGTAATCATGATGACTTATTTGCTGACTTCTGCCTCATTGAGTGCTAAGAAGAACAAATGTCTCCACAATATTATATGCATTTCAACAGAATTTTCAAAGAAAATACCTATTTACATTTAAGTTTATCATAATACTCCTTTATTGTTAAGCAGTGGTTTTTGGGGCTAGTGTGAAAACAGCTGTCTTAACAGAAACTGTACATATTAGAAGTTTCCATAATAATAAGTGAGGCTGAGGCCCGTTTTGTGACATGGTATCTACATTATTTATTTTTGAAAATAACTGCAAAACATCATAGGTAAGCTGTATCAGCCACACCATGTATTTAATTGTTTATCACAGTATTGCTGCATTATAGATTGTGAACCAGGATGATTTTAGACTATATATTGTTAATATAGGATTGTGTATACTTAAAGATGGTTTACCGAAAGGGTTTACCATCTACTTTGCAACTGGAAGGTAGTTGATAGGACAGGGGGTCAGATGTTAGAGGTAAATGGTAAAGGGAATTTATAGTCTGGTTACATGAAATGAAATGAAATGTGTAGTGTTTAATACCCGCTAATACTACATATGGCACCGCAGGCGAATTTGGTTACAGATAGATAAATGGAATTAACACAAACTTCTACAAAATACCAGTTTACCATAACATCATGATTTTCTACAATACAAGTCTTGTAGAGACTTTGGGTGGATTGGTGTTGATAGCTACATTAGTACATTAGGACCCAGTTGGGCTTACCTCTGAGGAGATGTCGTTGCGTGGTGAAGTCAAGATTTGGCGTAGCCACCGACCGCAACAATACACTTTAAACTCCCCCCTGCCTCGATAATTACCGCTAAGAGTATTAATCGCCAAGCAAAAACAGGGGGCCAACACACATTGAACCTAGGGACTTTTCCCCTTTGATCAGCAGCAAGGAGTCTCGAACATTCCATCTGCCATGTTGTTTTAAGTCCACCGACTTGCTGATCATCCATTACTAACTACCGGGTTCAACATTTAGAGTTGCTGCGTTTGGCATTCCTACTTGGATAATGCTCGGAGAATATGCAAACTATGGGTTTGACATTTAATGTTCTGCTATGAGGTTTCTATGTCTTTACTTTCACAGCTTAATACTTTCAATTGTATAAAGAAACCTCATGCTATTAAAATTTCAAATAAATTCCTAAAATAAATCAAGTTCTTTCACTTCACCAAAGCATGCACGACAGTATATCCATGACCAACTATACTCATCTGAGGGCTTTTCTTCATGACATATATACCAATCGACAAGGGCTGCTCAATAAAGAAATATTATAATATTTTACGGTCATAACTTTTTGCACTAAAATTCAATCTTATTATATTCTGTTACCTTAATGTGAAAAAATAGTAGTAGTTTTATTGTTGATACTCCTGGTTCCCGCCTGTGAGAAACAGGCAAGTTCAGATATGTTCAGTATCGCCTACTGCTGCAATGGAGATAACCCTTGAGGAACAATATGTGACTTTGAAATTTAGCATTCATCTCAACTAATCTTCAGTTGTGGTCTATACAAAGCTACAGGAGGCCTATGGAAAGGCTGTTCTTCCCTACAGGACAGCATGAAGGTCATTTAAAATGTTTAAAGAGGTAACACAATCAATTCCAAAGGAAGGTGGACCCGGTGCTACAGTTTCTGCTCTTACGGAAGAAAACATCAACACTGCTGCTGCCATTGTGAGAGAGGATCTAGGAATTACCGTAAGATCACTTTCTGAAATACTGAACATTTCATTGGGTGCCACCCACAGGTTGGTGACAGAAACATTACACATGAGACCTGTTTGTGTGCGATGAGTTCCAAGACCGTTGATTCCCGAACAAAAGTACATTAGCATGCAAGTCTGCATGCAGTTAAAGTTGATGTTAGGGGAAGACCGGAGTTTCTTTCAAGCGTAATTACTGCTGATAAAACTTGGCTACATGTTTTTGATTCTGAGAGGAAACAGTAAAGCTCAGTGTGGAAATCTCCTTCATCACAACCCCCCCAAAAAGCAAAAGTGGTTGCTTCTGCTGGGAAAGTTATGGTCATCTAATTCTTTGAAATTCATGGAATGGCTTATCTGCATGTTGTACCTGCACACACATATCAGTAATTGAACAATACTACAGGGATGTCCTGAAAATATTGCAAGTCCATATCAGGCGCAAAAGACCACATTTCTGTGAAGCAGGCTATATGCTGCACCACGATATTGCACGGTCGCATATTGCCACTGTTGTTGTTGAATAATTTGGAAAAATTAGGGTGAAGTGCATCCCTCCCCCTCCCTATAGTACGAATTTAGCCCCATGTGACCTTTTCTATTCCCTGACTTAAAGAAATGCCTTCGTGGGAGGCATTATCCATCACGAGAAGCAGTGGTGAAGGCTGCACAGGCGATTTTGAAGGATCTCTCAGAAAATGTCTTCTAGCATGCCTTTGAAAACTGGCAGAATCTGTGGAACAAATGCATCTCATTCAGGGGAGACTATTTTGAGAAGAACGATCAAAATAATGAGGACGAGTAAAGTAACATTATTAAAAAAATTGTAATTATTTTTTATTGAATATCACTTGTGAATACAGCAGTCTTGATTATCCAACCTAAACTGGCCCTGGACAAGGTCAGGTGACTGAAAAGGTCAGATCATACAACAGAAGCTGAAAATGTAGTAAAACATTTTAGATGTACTGTATTGAAAAAACAATTATTGGTTTCCAGTATTTACTGAATAATCAAACCAATACTACATGCAATATTGAACAAACAGAAGGCTCCAAATGTCTTCAGGAAAGAAGCTATTTAATGAAGTCTGCATGCCTAATGAATGATATTCTGTTGCTGCGAAATTTTGCCATCAACAAAACATCAATACCTCATTGATGAAGTCAACATGAAGAATTCAATGCCACGACCATAATTAGAGTGTTAGTCCCTCACTACCTAAATAAGTTCGTATCCAATGAATGATATTACGGCTAGTGTGAGGAAATATATAATTTCCATCAATTAACTTAAATCAATACCTCAGTTGCACTTGGGTTCGCTGGTACTCCACATATTTTAGTGCCATCTCTAAAGCATTTCAACCTTGAGCTTGACTCATCTTCTTGTTTTCATCCTTTCTTCTTCTTCTTCTTCTTCTTCTTCTTCTTCTTCTTCTTCTTCTTCTTCTTCTTCTTCTTCTTCTTCTTCTTCTTCTTCTTCTTCTTCTTCTTCTTTCTTCTTCTTCTTCTTCTTCTTCTTCTTCTTCTTCTTCTTCTTCTTCTCTTCTTCTTCTTCTTCTTCTTCTTCTTCTTCTTCTTCTTCTTCTTCTTCTTCTTCTTCTTCTTCTTCTTCTTCTTCTTCTTCTTCTTTCTTCTTCTTCTTCTTCTCTTCTTCTTCTTCTTCTTCTTCTTCTTCTTCTTCTTCTTCTTCTTCTTCTTCTTCTTCTTCTTCTTCTTCTTCTTCTTCTTCTTCTTCTTCTTCTTCTTCTCTTCTTCTTCTTCTTCTTCCTTCTTCTTCTTCTTCTTTCTTCTTCTTCTTCTTCTTCTTCTTCTTCTTCTTCTTCTTCTTCTTCTTCTTCTTCTTCTTCTTCTTCTTCTTCTTCTTCTTCTTCTTCTTCTTCTTCTTCTTCTTCTTCTTCTTCTTCTTCTTCTTCTTCTTCTTCTTCTTCTTCTTCTTCTTCTTCTTCTTCTTCTTCTTCTTCTTCTTCTTCTTCTTCTTCTTCTTCTTCTTCTTCTTCTTCTTCTTCTTCTTCTTCTTCTTCTTCTTCTTCTTCTTCTTCTTCTTCTTCTTCTTCTTCTTCTTCTTCTTCTTCTTCTTCTTCTTCTTCTTCTTCTTCTTCTTCTTCTTCTTCTTCTTCTTCTTCTTCTTCTTCTTCTTCTTCCTCTTCTTCTCTTCTTCCTCTTCTTCCTCTTCTTCCTCTTCTTCCTCTTCTTCCTCTTCTTCCTCTTCTTCCTCTTCTTCTATTCTTCCTCTTGTCCTCTACTTCCTCTTCTGCTTCTTCTTCCTCTTCTTCTTCTTCTTCTTCTTCTTCTTCTTCTTCTTCTTCTTCTTCTTCTTCTTCTTCTTCTCTTCTTCTTCTTCTTCTTCTTCTTCTTCTTCTTTTCTTCTTCTTCTTCTTCTTCTTCTTCTTCTTCTTCTTCTTCTTCTTCTTCTTCTTCTTCTTCTTCTTCTTCTTCTTCTTCTTCTTCTTCTTCTTCTTCTTCTTCTTTCTTCTTCTTCTTCTACAATTTACATCCTCCAAAGTTAAGTCATATTGTATGATAAATGAATTGGGTGGAATGATGCTCAAATTAGTCTAGGGTCCATGGAGCTTAGAGTTAGCCGACATTTGTCTATCAGCATAAGCAAAAACCCTGGGAACAAACCCGTATCCAGGTAAATCACCCTGATCGAGATTTGAACTCGGGACCTCTTGAACGTGAGGCAGACACTCTATCATCTACACTACTGAGGCGGGCATCTTTTGTTCTTCAATTTCCCGTTCTGCTTCATCCTCATTGTCATTACCATTCACAAAATCAACAATACCAGAATCTGTAAGTTCAAACTGTTGATCTTCTGCACACCAGCTACTTGCATCTTAAGTTGTAGCATCCATACAGCCAGGAATGTGGCTCAGTAAGGGAACAATTTAACCGTGTCTTCTTTATTATCTCTTCTTTATTTTCACCATCATCCAACAGTTTGGTGCAAGACTTTGCTAATGTCATTGTTTTGATTTCTCACCAAGCCTGAGCCACACAGTATGCAACGTCTTTCAAGTAGATAGATCTTAACTTTTCCATCATGTCCTTGCCATTGTCCGTTTCCTCACTCAGGGGCAAAAGAGTTGTCTCCAATATATTCTTTCAATGTTTCCAGCATACCTTGGTCCATTGACTGGCACAATGATGTCACCTTAGTTGGGAGAAACCAGACCTTGATATCACCACTTCTAAGTTCTTCTAAATTTGGGAATGATGGGGCATTGTCTAGTATAAGGAGAGCATTTCTTGGGATGCTGTTGGGATGCTGTGTAAAGAACCAGTCTTTAAAGATGGTGCTGACGTCCAGGCAGAATTCTGAATTGTGTAATGCACTGGCAGGGCATTAACAGAAATGGTTTTAAATGCTCTAGGTCTTATAGATTCACCAATCATACGCAATTGAGCTTTTAAGTTCCCTGTAACATTACTGCTGGCAAGAATTGTAATTATAACTGCTGACTGATGGCATTTCATATTTTGTTTTTGAATTTAGCAATTTTTAAATTGAAAAGAAAATTTACCAAAGATGAAATTCCATCAGTTGACAGATCGGGGATATACAAAATAAGTTGTAAAATTGTGAAAAATGCTACATTGGTCAAACAACAAGAAATCTAAAAACAAGAGTCAAAGAGCACTTTAGAAATATCAGATTGAAACAAGCAGAAAACTCAGCAGTAGCATTTCATTTTTGGAATGAAAATCATGACGTTGATCTAAATTCAAAGCTATTAAAAGGAGTGATAAACCAAAATAGACTAACAACATGGGAGAACATATTCATATGGAAAATAAAGACCGGTGTAATGTACCTTGAAATCCCACCAGTTGATAATTTGACAAAAAGCTTCTTAGTTCCATCACCAGAGAGAGGGGAGCAGATAACAAACAGATGCTAGTTGTGGAGAGGTTGAAACTGAAGGCAATGGCTTCTGAAACTACTCCTTCAATAGAATAGAATAGAATAGAATCTTTATTGTCACATAACGTTTACATTGTCAGCCTAGATGGTAAACTGGTGAGTCGTCAGGTTATACATAAAAGAAATTTAAAAGAAAGAAAAAGAAAAAACTAATTCTAATGTATATGTACATAAATTATCAATTACAAGTAATAATAATAAATAATAATATTAAATAATAATAAATAACAAATAATATATAAATAAATAATTATCTATTACAAGTAGTTATGATATTGTATCATCTATGAATTCCTGTATGGAGTAATATGTCTTATGTAATAACAGATCTTTTACACTTTTATTAAATAGTTTCAGAGTTTTTATTTCTTTGAGTCGTTGAGGTAATATATTGTATATTTTTATACCCATATAATGGGGTGTTTTTTCATATAATGTTAATCTATGCATGGGGTATTTTATGCTGGATTCTTTCCGAGTGCCGTAATGATGACGACTTTGTTTTTGGATAAATTTCTCATAATTTTTATATACATAGGTGGATAACTCTAAAATATATACTGAGGGCATTGTTAGAATTTTTAATTTTTGAATAGTGGTTTGCATGAATCTTTAAAGTTAGCATGTAACATTATACGTATTACCTTTTTTTGAATTTTAAAAACAGTTTCCCATCCCGATGCATTTCCCCACAATATTATACCATAGGCCAAGATCGAATGAAAATAGCTGTAATATACAATTTTTTTTGTTTCTATATTCATCATATTTGTCAGGCATAACATGTTATAGCAGGCCGAATTCAATTTTTTGGTTATATGTTCAATATGGATATTCCATTTTAAGCATTCATCTATGTGCATTCCTAATATCTTACTATAACCCTTTATTGTAGAACTATTATTATTGTCTACATTATCTTGTTTCAGATTAGCATTAGCAGCAATTTTAAATTGTATAATACTAGTTTTTGTTTTATTTAAGCTCATACCATTTTCAGTGAACCATTTGTCTAAGTTATTTAATGCAGTGATGAGTGTGAATATACCGACTACAAATAGTTTACGATTCATTTTGACATCACTGTTACTAAATTCCTCCAAACACACATGCCTAATATTTGTTTTTTGCTGGTAGTTATAAATTTTCATACTGCTGGAGAACTTATGTATTTTACAGGTTATATTGCAAGAAAAGTTAGTAAATATATTTATTGAATGTTAAGAATATGTTTTAACATAGGTCAGAGTATTTGGCTCAAGATCTGTACTTGATCTGCAAATCTGAGCATTTTTCAATGAAGGAGCATAAAGTGTACCAGGAGACACACATATATGATGCACCAAAGGACATCCATTAGTACGTTAATGTGTTCCTTGGTAATTGGATTCTACTTCTATGTTTACTGAACTGTTTCTTAGGTGAAGAAAATGCCATGAAGTAAAATGGTATCATGAAACCATCACCAGATAAAGACGCAATGAAGGCACTCATGAGGGATGTTATTGAAAGGAAGTTGTCTCTTCGAGAATCTGCTGACAAGTAGAAGATTTAACAATCTTCCATAGCAAATTCCGTTTGTAACATAAGGACTGTTTCTTCTAATGCAAAAGTTTACTGATTATCTTAATTTTGATGTAAAAAGGGTATTTTCCAAGGAAGATGAAAATTATTAGGTTCATTATTTGATAAAGGCTGCTTATCTGCATATTAGTAAAACTGTCTACATACATTTTAACCAGCAGGTAATACAAAACCCACTGAGCAATTTTATGAATAACTCAGAAATCCAAAAAGTAAGTGAAACAAAGTTTATTGGTGTTTCGAATGACTCAAGTCTCTCTTGGAACACTCATATTGAAAAACAAACACATAAGCTCACTCGACTATGCTACACAATTAGGATACTTAGTAATATTGTTACACCTGATGTTTTGAGATCTGAGTTTTTTTTCTTTTTTTTTCTTTTTGTAATTTATGTCTGCCAACGTTAAGTCATATCAGACGATGAATGGAATGGGTGAAATGATGCTCAAATGCGCCCAGGTTCCATAGAGCTTAGAGTTACCCAGACATTCATCTTTCAGGATAAGGGAAAACCTGGGAAAAAAAACCTTATCCAAGTAACTTACCCTGACCGAGATTCGAACTCGGGACCAAATGAACGTGAGGCAGACATGCTACCACCACACTACCGAGGTGGGCTACGATCTGTGTATTTTGGCTATGTACAAACCCATATTTCTTATGCCATACCACTATGGGGTTCATCTCCAAAAGTATCTCTAGTATTTAAGATTCAGAAGAAAATTACAAGAATAATGAAAAAGATACCCCTGCAAATTCCAAGTAAAGCCATCTTTTCTGGATTCAAGATATTGCCATTTTTGTCTGTATAAATTTTAGAGACAGCATGCTTTGTCCTTCAGAATATAAGTTCCTTTAAAAAGAATTCAGATTTTCATGTGTATAACACAATAGCAGCTAATAACATAGGATCAATAAAAGCCTGAACAGCATCACCCATTGAGGAATTAGTTTGTAGAACAAATTACCATATACTTTAAAGTCACTTGATGAGAAACATATCAAAACTAAATTAAATGAGCTACTCTTAGTCCATATGCCATATTAAATACAGGAATTTTTAAATCTTGAGTTTGTAAAAGTGTTGCTCTTCTGGTCTTGATATGCTTCCGTATGTTTATGTATATATTGTTGTAGTTCTTGCCGCTAATAAAAATATTATGTGATCTTATTACTTTATAAGATTCTTAATAGAAGAATGTTTTTATTCTGTACAAGAGCTTTTAGTTAGTTTTCTCTTCTGCTGTATGATTTATTATGTTCTTATACATGTTTGTTTTTTTAAATTATTGTTTTACCTATTTCTTGTAATAACGTATTCTTTTGTATATGTGTTACCTCTTATTATGTTAATGTTATTCTTTACATTGTGCCCCATATGTCAAATATCTTGTACAAGATATCAAGGATAAATAAAGATGAATATGAATAAGAATAGCTTGGCAACTTATCAGACTAGGAAACTTGCTTACAAATATGCTAAAACTGATGAGGAGGTTATGCTACAATGGGTGGAAAATAAAATAAATGGGAGGAAAATGTAAAACACTGATCATGACTGAGGAAGCAGAAGGCTTTTCTGTTGCTGCAGATGTTCCTTGAAAATCATCAGCATCAGACCCAGTTGGAGGCACTCCTCAAAGCAAAAATCTATTGCATTTTCCAATAGGATTTACTAAATTTTTGTAGGATACTGAAATATTTTTGGCAATTCACAGGTGCAAGTGGTTTACTTTTCTATAAGTAAATTAATCAGATGTTGTAAGTGTATCTTATTAGAGAAAGTTGTTGTGGTTGTTTTTAAATGTTAGGCTTTGGAAGGCTTTTGTAATAAAGCCATTAGCTCCCTTGCTCCCCAATATTTCTGTGTAGTGGGTCCCGCAGGTAGGACTTCACAGGTTAAAAGATGTTCTTCAGTCATTTCGTCTTCTTTGTTGCTCTGAGGACAATTCAGACTTTTATAAATTCCTATTCTGTGTAAGTGTTTGGCCAAATATTCATGTTCCGTAAGTAATCCAAAATTTGCTACTGCAGCTTTACGTGGGATTTCAGGAATAATTTCTGGAGTTTTAATTAAAATGTTCCATTTTTTTATCTTTGGCTTTCTTAGATATTGATTGGTTTCGTTTGTTTTTATATTTGCTTTTAATTAATGTTTTTATGGATGTAAAGTGTAAGCTTTTCCTTTAGTTGTGAATTAAATTTGTACCTTTTTTGGCAAGAAAATCAGCTGATTCATTTCCAGTAATTCCACAATGTGCAGGTATCCACTAATAATTCTTTTCTGTAGATTTTGAAGTTGTTGGAACATTTTGTGACATTCTTCAATTTGGATTCACCTCTTTTTATATGAACTTGATACATATAATGCTGCTTTAGAATCGGCAAGTATGACAGCATTTTTAAATTTATCTATTCTGTATAGAAAGTGTTGGAGTGAACTATGAATAGCCGTTACTTCTGCATCAAAATTTGTTGTGTGGTATCCTGCTGGTTGATGGAATGAGAATAGTGCACACTTAATTCCTGCTCCTCTGTTGTTGCCCAAGTTAGATCCATCTGTGAAGATATGTAACCATTCTTCAGGTGGGTATCTATTGTTCAGAGTTTCTAATGCGAGTGCTTTTAGTACAAGTTTGGAAGTTTCAGATTTTTTAACAAATTGTTCTAAACTAAATTGAATATTAATTAGTTCAAAAGTCAGTGGGTTTTCCATAATTAAAATGTTTTCATTAGAATTAGGAAGATTCAGATCTGTTTTTAATTCCGTAGCTTTCTGTAGGAAACTTGTTTGTGCTTTCATCCTGAATGGTTGTGGTTATCTCTTCTCCCATTTTGTTGTTTTTAACCGCAACATTTTTTCATGTTGTATTAGTACCTGCTCCTCTAGAGTTGGATGTATTAGATAGTTCCAAGTTAAGGCTTGCATTGCTGTGATTGGAGTTGATTTTGCTGCATTAGTTATGAGTCGCAGGGCCTGATTTTGGCATACTTTTAGGTGATTTATGTTAGAACTGTTTCCTGTAATTATTACCTCTGCATTATAAAGAAGTATTGGCCTGATGAATGTGTTGTATGTGGTGTTCAGTGTCTCCTAATTACTGCCCCACTTTACTGCAGCTAATCCTTCCAAACTGAAAATTTTGTTGTTGGTTTGTTTACTACTGCTACTGCTAATAATACTTCTGCAAATACTACAGTATTTGTTTAGAGTAAGTTGTTTCCATAGGTACAGCACGAGTTTGTACCTAGGGGCAGCTTGCAGAATATTACAAATGTTGCTTTTAGCACTCAATGTGCAGCAAAATGTATGCAAATAATATTCCGCATTTTAGGTAATAAATGAAGGTTAATAAAGTGACTGTCATTATTGCTGTAAATTTAAATTTTAAAAATGTGAAAATGTTGTTTTAAAAAATTGTCCCTAGGTACAGAACTCTCCCCAACTAATATTTCGTAAATGCAAGAACTAATCCCTTCAGGATCCAAAAAGAAAGCACTGTAATCTCTGGCTAAAAAAACAGTTTTTGATTTTTGCACTACCCGTGCACTCACCTGCAAAAATGTTGTCCTCTGTAGTCTAGAGGTAATATGGAGGTTATATGGCAGACTCAGGTTCCTGAGGTGGCGAGTTCAAAACATGGAGAAGGAGGATAGTTTTTCTGGCATGAAAGCCTTTCTTGGCTTGCATCGTAAAGGAAATAATGTCCATGGTATGTCATAGATTCAAAGCTAATTAATTAATCTCAAGCCTGTTAAAGGGATCCCTGAGCAAAGTTAAGCCTCCTTTCATGCCCATTCAAGAATGGCATGCTTTGAAACACCAGCTAAATACCGCCATAAATAAAAGCCCAGTTTCAATTTTCTGAACCAAATTTGAAGCGTGGGTTCCTGCACACAATGTATATTTTACATGCAATAATCTTTCTAAAAATTATGTAGAAAATGATGCTACTTACAGTGAAGCAATAAGTATTATACACATATAACTATCTGTAACAAAAAAACTTCACTTATCTTATACGAAAGATGATGTCAATATTTTTCAACTTCAACTAATTCAACTAATAAGAATGATTGACATATTTTTAAGATAGGTGAAGATTTTTACTAAAAATAGTTATATTTGTATAATCCTTATACAGTTTTTAATTTGATTGATATATTTACAAATAATGGGAAAGTTATTAGTAAACTTACTTGAAGAGCTGGTTGCTATGGATGACTTACAAACGCCATTCCTGATTTCTTAATGAAACAACAGTTTTGATAAACACATTCCAAAATATACTTACATTAATATACCATTTTACATAAAGAGCTACAAATTAAACAAAAATAAAAATGGGCACATCGGACTTATTTGGAGTTAGATATGTGGAAAAAGGCTCAGAGCCTAGTTGAGAATGTCCCCAATTTCACGTTGTATATAAGCAAAGAAGTAATTGTGGAACACCAACAAGAGCAGGAGACACTACATCATCGGAACCACTGGACAGCAAGCTTTCTGATGTGACCAAAGAGCCGCTCACATCACCACCGATTGCCAGGGGTAAGTCTGGGCCTCCGAAGAACGACCAAGAATCTCCGTTTTCTCTGCAAACACGACCTTCGGATGAAATCTTCTAATTCTGGATGCAACCCTGCTGTCCTTCATGAAATGTTGTATCCGAAAGTTGAACCAGTAGTATGAAGCTTTCATTGTGTTCTCTGTTCCGTTCATTCAGATCTTCGGCGTAACTATTTATGGAAATTCCCTCTCCTTCTTCAGCCTCATCTTGTTCCTATAATGTCATGCCCTTCGGCAGTATTTCATATGCTGTTACAGCTTCATCTTGTCCTTATAAATTCGGGCGAGGCTGGAATTTCCATCTGGCTTTACAGCCCCATCCTGGTCTAAAAATATCGTGTTCTTCTTAGATATTTCATCTATTTTAAAGTACCATCTTGTTCTTAAAAAAGGCGTGCTGTTCTGCAGTGTTTCATCCGATTCTACAGGTTCATGTTGTTCATATAGTATCGTGCAATTGATGTGACTTCTCACATCCAAGAGATAAAAGATAAAACAATGAAAATTGATGTGTTGTAGCCATGACCACAGGTCATGGCCTTCTCTATGGTTGTACGAAATATTTTAACAAGGTTTATTACTCCTCTGCTTCCTTTAAATTGAAATATTTGCGGAAATTATCTTATTCCTTCTTGCCTTGTAGTGGAGTATGGGAATATTTGAGCAATTATGCGCCAAAAACCGAAAATTATCTTCTTATATTAAAAGCAAGAGAAGACCATATTACGAATGAAATTATTAGAAACATTTAGAAACAAATGGGCCGAACACCTTATTCACTGCCAAGAGGAAGAATTCCAAAACAAGCTTTCAATTATAAATGAAGAGGACGAAGATCAATAGGACGCCCCCTAAAGAGGGGGCTTCAGGAAATGTGAGACTGGAACAGGCTTAAGCCTAACCCGTGAAGGAAGATGAAGAAGAAGAATACTCGTGAAGGAAGAAAAAGAAAACGAAGAAGAAGATGATGATGACGACGACCACGACGAAGACGACGACGACGACGAAGTCGACGACGACGCGACGACGACGACGACGACGACGAAGATGATGATGATGATGATGATGATGATGATGATGATGATGATGATGATGATGATGATGATGATAAAAGTTCATCCAATATTTGCGGAACATGGCTTTCATTACTTGTCCAGGCATTCTTAAATATCGTGGTTAGATGTTCCTCTATTAGCTCACGTCATTTTAGACGACGAAATCCTTGAAAGTTGTAATTTTCAGTACTTTTTAAATTCCGCACAAAATCGATTACTCTGGGTTGTGCTGCCGTCTACTTCAACTTTCTACAACCACAGATGTACCAGAAAGGCACATCTACTATGAAACTTATTAGTAGTGTTGGTTTTCTTAAATTAAACTTCGAAAACTGATTTTTATAATGTCTTGTACAAAATATTCAATTAATATAAATATGCAGACCTTACTGCTAAATTATTTAATTTAGTTTTGGAATGTGGTACACTTTCTTCAGTTTTGAAGTATTCATGTTCAGCGCATGTCAACAAACTTGTGTCTTGTTTACATTGTTCTTACATGTATTTAAAATCATGTACAGGCTAGTTACTTTACACATTAAAGTTCGTTTTATTGAAGTTGTGAAATAAAGTATTCAATAAGTAGCCACTGACGAAAGTTCAAGTAAATTAGGAAAGGCAGAGAAGTTTATCGTAAGTGATGGATATAAAGCTGCAACTTTTAAAGTAAATAATACTGATATAACATATTTAGCAACTGAAGGCAACAAAAAGTTCACTGTTTAGTTCTATTAGCAGTACGAATGTCAGGTAAACACTGAGCGGTGAGTAGATTGTCATCCACTGTGGTGGATTGCAGTCTTTTCTCAGATTTTTGTGTATCTACAAGAGACGGTCAAGGTTTTAGAGATGAAATAGTGGTCAAATGCGAGACCCGTGACTCTGTTAACTCTGCATGCTACCAAGCCCACATGCTTCTGAAATATGTCAGAGATCTGCAGTTAACATAAGCAGAAAGACAGAGGAAATGTGGATGCATTTGTCAGTAACAAATTTTCCAGAAAGTGTTTCTTCAATTTAGTGAATAGAAAAAAGTCCCAAGCGGCTAAATCCGGATTTTAGGGAGGGTTGAGGGATGCACTTCACATTGATTTTTGAAAGATATTCAGCAACAATGGCAATATGTGGCCGCGCATTATCGCGTTGCAGCATCCAACCTGCTACACGGAAATATCGTATTTTGCGCTTGATATGGACTTGCAATGTTTTCAGGACATCACTGTAGTATTAAGCAGTTACTGATGTGTGTGCCGGTACAACATGCTAATTAACCATTCCATGAATATCAAAGAATGAGATGACAGTAACTTTCCCGGCAGAAGCAACAACCTTTGCTTTTTGGGGTGTTGGTGATGAAGGAGATTTCCATGCTGAGCTTTGCTGTTTGCTCTCAGCATCAAAATGATGTAGCCGAGGTTCATTAGCAGTGATCATGTTTGAAAGAAACTACGGATCTTCCTCTAACATCAACTTTAACTGCATGCAGACCTGCATGCGAAATTCCTTTTTTGGGAATCAACATTCTTGGAACCCATCGCTCACAAACACGTTAAATGTGTAATGTTTCTGACATCAACGTGTGGGTAACACCCAGTGAAATGTTCAGTATGTACGAAAGTGATCTTAAGGTCATTTGTCGATCCTCTCTCACAAAGGCAACAGCAGTGTTGATGTTTACTTCCGTAATGCCAGTAACTGGAGCACCGGGTTCATCTTCCATTGAAAATGATTGTCTCCCCTCTTTAAACATTTTAAACCACCTTCGAGTCGTGCTGTAGGGAAGAACAGACTCTCCAAAGGCCGCCTGTAACATTGTATAGGTCTCAACTGAAAATTTGTTGAGATGAAAGCAGAATCTCAAAGCCGCATATTATTCCTCGCGTGTTACATCCATTCCAGCGGTAGACGATCCTGAATATGTCTGGCTCTCACAGGTGGGAACCAGGAGTACCAACAATAAAACTACTACGAGCTGTTTGTTTCACATTAAGCTAACAGAATATAATAAGATTGAATTTTACTGTGAAAAATTATGATCGTAAGAAAATTATGATCATTCTTTATTGAAGAGCCCTTGTACTACTTAACAAAGGCTTGAGGCGTATTGACATTCAGTGACCACCGCTGCTATTGTTTTCTTATCTGCTGTTTAAAAGAGTGAAATATTAGTAGGTTGGCGTTCAGTAAGGTATGAAACACAAAAGGAGCACTTGGGAGCTGTGGGTTTGATATGAAAGGCTAGCCAATTTTATATGCATCATGGGTGCATAATAATCATTAACATGATGTTAATGGTAATAAATGCATTAAATATGTACCCACGTAATTATTTATAGGACTTTTTGCTCAAATAATGGAAATGAGGCTAAACACCCCTATCTTCTGCAGTTTACATAACGGTAAAAGAGAGAGAAACAACTAAATTGTTGGATAGAGTCAACATGAAAAATGTAATGCCATGGCCGGGATTTGAACCGCAGATCTCCTGGTTTCCGTCCAGTCTCTTTTAACCCATTGAGCTACCATGGTCAACGTGCCGTCCGGACATTAAATTCTCCATTTGACTCGTATATGTTCCCGGTATACCACTAGGGGCTCTCACATCCGAGATACAGCGGTTGTGGCAACTTACTATCGTATGTACTTGATTCCCAAGCTTCATCATTTAACTCTTATTAAATTAATCAATTCCGTCAACTAACTAAAATAATAAGAGTTAAATGATGAAGCCTGGGGCTCAAGTACTTACGATAGTAAGTCGCAACAAACGGTTTATCTCGGATGTGAGAGCCCCTAGTGGTCTACCGGGAAAATATACGAGTCAAGTGGAGAATTTAATGTCAGGACGGCACGTTGACCATGGTAGCTCAAATGGTTAGAGCGACTGGACGGAAACCAGGAGATCCATGGTTCAAATCCCGGCCATGGCATTGAATTTTTCATGTTGACTGTATCCATCAAAAACCTTGGTCTATATACAGTTAGCATGAAGAAATGATTAATTTCCATCAATTAACTAAAACTAAATTGTTTACTACATTTTTGTTATTCAATGACTATTGCAATTATTGGAATGCGCGGTAATATAGCTTATCTTCTAGTGAGATCGATCAGTGCAAGAGGCATAATTTCTAAATAAGTGATTTACTCAACTGGCAAAAAGTACATCAATAGCAATGTTCCATCACTGAAAGATGCCTCAGTATCATTGTCGCTATTATCCTATAAAAATTATAAACCTCGAGCTTCTTGTTTGAGCATTTCATTCCTTTTCCCTTTAATTATCAATTCTTTAAGTCTCCTGGTTACAAAAACCCATGTCATTAAGTGAAAGCTTTTGTATTAAATAATTTCTCTAATTATATGTGGTATATTGTCGCGAATCAGTATCTACAATCGCGTGGCTTGTTTACAGAAAATAAACAGATAGGAGGGCAGTGTGAAATCCAAGAGCCCACGGACAAAGGTAACAGGCAGATATGGGTCTGCCCAAACAAACAAACTGTGATGAATAGAAATTTCCAGTTACTTTAAAGAGGTGTCAGTTGTAAACAAGAGTGAGTAAGCAGAGTAGAGTTGAGAAACACTATTGTGAAATTAGAGACAGACAGCTGTTTTGTAGAAACGAGAGCTAAGGATGTAATCTGCCGTAACTGAAATGAAATGTGTGTTGTGTTTAACGCCCGCTTTTACTACATACGGCACCGCAGGCGGTGACACTGATGGTACGTGAGATGAAGATGGAGCACCGGTGGAATGAGAAGGAGGGGGAAAACGGAGGTCCCGGAGAAAACCTGCCCCAGCGCCATGTTTTCCACCACAAATCTCACAAGGGCCGCGCCGTAGCTCAGTGGTTAGACCGCTTGGCTCTCACCAAGGCGGCCCGGGTTCGATCCCAGGTGACCGCAAAGTGAGATTGGTGGTGGACAAAACGGCGCTGGGGCGGGTTTTCTCCGGGATCTCCGGTTTCCCCCGCCATCTCATTCCACCGGTGCTCCATCTTCATCCCATGTATCACCAGTGTCATCGCCTGCGGTGCCGTATGTAGTAAAAGCGGGCGTTAAACACTACACATTTCACACAAATCTCACTTTGCGGTCGCCTGGGATCGAACGCGGGCCGCCTTGGTGTGAGCCAAGCGGTCTAACCACTGAGCCACGGCGCGGCCTGCCGTCACTGTTTGTTGTTGTGATTGACATTGGTAGATTGTTGATGTATGTAGGGTATTGCTGCCGTAATCTATAAGAGTATTTCTACGGAAATAAAGGAGACTTTTTATTTCTGCAACTCTGCCTTTTAATTCTACGATTCCACAAAGTGACAATATTGTAATAGAACTTATTTGCTGAAGCATGGTCAGTCTGTGCAAATAGGCCATTACCGCAATATAAGACATAATATAAATGCATTACAATGTGGAGCTATACAAAAGTATGTATATGTAGTTTTAGATATTATTATTGCAGTTAATATTAAAACACAATATCTTGTTAGTTTAATAATGATGGATCTGAATAAAGATAACGTAGGATACTTTATTCACCTTTTGATTTATACATAAATCATGGCTTCGTCAGTAATACTACATAATAATATAACATAATACTATATACAACAGTATGTAGAATATGAAGTAGCATATAAAAGAAAATAAGTCATATTCATAGTTTTGGTTTATATCACATTATATAACATAGATATCTTCACCCCACCCCGCGGCCACACCGTGGCTCAGTGGTTAGACCGCTTGGCTCTCACCAAGGCGGCCCAGGTTCGATCCCAGGCGACAGGAAAGTGAGATTTGTGGTGGACAACACGGAATAGGGCGGGTCTTCTCCGGCTTCCCCCGCCATCTCATTCCACCGATGCTCCATCCTTATCTCATGTATCATCAGTGTCACCGCTTTCCGTGCCCTATGTAGTACAAGCGGGCGCTAAACCCTACATATATCATTTTTTCCCCATCGCCGACATAGTTATGAATGTAAAACATGCAAAATAAATGGAAGATAAACAACAGTGCTATTGAATTTCATTCAATGTACCTAGAGGATTAAAGTGCTATAGGTTCAATTCCAAAGAAGTTTATGTGCAGTATCTACTGAGAAATCACAAAGGGATTTTGATTCCAAGTTTCTTCTTGTCACAGCATTCAATCACATTATATATGATATCTTGCACCGGCCAATGTATGACATGTTATATCTGAACAGTGTACATACACCGGACCTGCTGTTTATGCGTGATAACTTCATTTAAAGATCTCTGTGTTTGTAATTTTTCCTGCTACACCTGCTCGCTTTGATGTAGGCATGTTAGGAAAGTTAAAAAGAGTTTCAAGACCAAAATTTTCATAATTTCAAAGCAATGAAGAGTTTTTTCAACTTTTCAAAAATTCTTTCGGTATGGGCATTCACACAGGAACATCAGAATTACAAGTTAAGGTAGCAAAATTGCAAAATTATAGACAAACACCACTTGAAAATTGCAATTGCAAAATAAGATGATTTACATTTATTTAGAGAACCTCTTGATATATTTAATTCAAAACACACACACAAACACACACACACATACACACAAACACACACACACACATACAAATATGACAATTTGTTACCTACTACTTCACTTATCTGATAAGAAATGATGATACTTTTCTTATAAATTGTCAAATTACTGGATAAAGTTACAAATTCCTGTCTTGGAAGGGTTGATAACAGTGTTGTCGTAATAAATTAAATTTAAAGGGAGTCAATTAATGACACACTGGAGGCAGTGTCTCTGAAACATGTTCCGCAAAATTTAAAGGTCACTGTTGTTTTGTGTCATAATGGACTCCCTTTTAAATTTAATTTAAAGTAATGAGACTTACATTAGAGACTAAAATTAGGATTTCTTCCTCATCTAGAGTTAAAGATAATAATAATTAATAATAAATTAAACTTTGGTATTTATAGGAAGTCCACTCATATTGATAAGTACATAAAACATAAAAGTTTTAACCCTTTTTCCACATAAATTTGCTGCGTTCTATAGTTTGGTTTATAGATTATAAAAGTACCCCTGAATAAAGATGAATTTAATAAAGACTATAAACCATGGAACCTTCTTGTGGCCCAGGGGTGGTAAGGAAGGACTGAAGAGGACTGTACTCTACCTTCTTTGGATCTTAAAATCACAAAGAAAGCAATGAAAAACTGGACTTTGGTATTTATAGAAAAGCAACACACACAGATAATTACATCATAGCACATAGTTTCAATCCAATTCCACTCAAACATGCCACCATCAACAGTCTCACACACTGATTAGTAAATCTACCCCTCAGCCAGCAAGAATATCAAAAAGAATACCATCAAATCCTAAAAACTGCAATTAAAAATGGAAAATACCTTGTAGATAAAAAAATAAAATCATTCAAAATTCAAAAAAGATTAAAACAGATCACAGCTCTTTGCCAATAAAACAAGAAATTAGATTTGTCAAATTTACTTACCACACCTGGGCCACAAAAGAGTTTCAAAAAATATTCAAGAAATACAATATAACAGTGGCACCAAAAAACAATTACAACATTAAAAACCTACCTAACAGTAATAATACTGATAAGATAAAAGCAGAAGCAAAGTCACGCATTTACAAGATTAAGTGTAAAAACTGTGAACAAATTTACATAGGGAGGACAAAAATAAGCATAGGCACTAGAAAGAAAGAACATTTTAGGCACTTAATATACAAAAATATTGATAAGCCCGCAATAGCAGCTCTCTTCTGGTCTGAAAGTCATGAAATTGAAGATAGCACCAAATTACTAAAATAAGTACAAAAACACAACGAACTCGTCATATGGGAGAAAATATAAATAGATAGACATAAAATGCAACTATTGAATTATGAAATCCTGCCAGAAGATAACCCCTTATTTAAATTAATCACAAAATCAACAAATGGCAGCAGCAACTCCAAAACTACCCACACAATTGGATCAAGCTTTAGTCACATAAGAACCGACTATGCGGAAGATGGTTTGTGATACATCTCTTCAAATTGGGTATGTAAGTGAAGTTGATTGGTAATAAATACGACTCATCTATAATTTAATAAATATTAGTACTGCTTGAATTGATGGTTTTAATAAATAATTTATAAATTAAAAAATTTAAAAGTTTAAAAATAAAAAATCTATTTATGATATTTCTACCCATAAAGAACTAAAAGACAGTTATAATTTTTAAAAAATTTGCTTACAATCCTTGGTTTAATACACAATTTCAAAAATTTTTTAAATGGTTTGGTATAACTTTAGTAGCTGAAAATAAATATAGCTTAAAAGGTTTATTGCATTCCTTTCTAAAAGATAAAATTCCTAAAAAAATAAAAGTGTGGTGTATATCAATTTAATTGTTTCGATTGTGATAAAGTTTATATTGCAAAGACAAAACGTAAATTAGAAACCAAAAAGAAAGAACATTTTTGTAACATTAAGTATATGCAGACTCATAAATCGGCAGTAGCAGATCATTTTTGGTCATTCACCATGAAATAAATCCAGAAGTACAATTATTAAAACAATTAAATGGTCCGATAGATTTAATGCTTTTGAAAAAGATATTTATTTTAAAAAACATACTTTATGTCATGAATTTTCAAACACTGGGAGTTGATTCTATTTTTAAATTTGTTTTATTTTTAGATTTTAGTAATACTAACAATAACATATTAACATCTATTATTTGTAACCATGACGACAGCTTTGTTGTTTCCAGCTGAGGATGTGTAAAAGTTTTACATGAAATCTCGATCCCGAAAAATTTATAACAAAATTGTCAGCATCTCTTAAAAGATAAGTGAAGTTTGAAATTACAAGTTGTTACATTTGTATATATTTGTTTGCTTCACTGTTAATAACTTCTTATATATATATATATATATGGGCAATGTCAGTATCTGTGAATTAACAGTAGCTGCATGCAAAACTGTAAGCCGCAAATGAAGCAAACAAATAATAAAAATATAATGTTACAACCCTCTTAGGTTTAACAAATGCATTCAGCCTATATAGAATCAGGTTTGCAAATCTTACACTGACAAATGCAGCTTCACAAACCCCCTGCTTTGAACCATGCATTAAATGCATAATGGGCCGCATTCCAGGAAAACAGCACTCCAGTAATCATGATGACTTATTTGCTGACTTCTGCCTCATTGAGTGCTAAGAAGAACAAATGTCTCCACAATATTATATGCATTTCAACAGAATTTTCAAAGTACATACCTATTTAAATTTAAGTTTATCATAATACTCCTTTATTGTTAAGCAGAGGTTTTTTGGGGCTAGTGTGAAAACAGCTGTCTTAACAGAAACTGTACATATTAGAAGTTTCCATAATAATAAGTGAGGCTGAGGCCCGTTTTGTGACATGGTATCTACATTATTTATTTTTGAAAATAACTGTAAAACATCATAGGTAAGTTGTATCAGCCACACCATGTATTTAATTGTTTATCACAGTATTGTTGCATTATAGATTGTGAACCAGGATGATTTTAGACTATATACTCTTAATATAGGATTGTGTATACTTAAAGATGGTTTACCGAAAGGGTTTACCATCTACTTTGCAACTGGAAGGTAGCTGATAGGACAGGGTTCAGATGTTAGAGGTAAATGGTAAAGGGAATTTATAGTCTGGTTACATGAAATGAAATGAAATGTGTAGTGTTTAATGCCCGCTAATACTACATATGGCACCGCAGGCAAATTTGGTTACAGATAGATAAATGGAAATAACACAAACTTCTACAAAATACCAGTTTACCATAACATCATGATTTTCTACAATACAAGTCTTGTAGAGACTTTGGGTGGATTGGTGTTGATAGCTACATTAGTACATTAGGACCCAGTTGGGCTTACCTCTGAGGACATGTCGTTGCGTGGTGAAGTCAAGATTTGGCGTAGCCACCGGCCGCAAAAATATACTTTAAACTCCCCCGCGCCTCGATAATTACCGCTAAGAGTATTAATCGCCAAGCAAAAACAGGGGGCCAACACACGTTGAACCTAGGGACTTTTCCCCTTTGATCAGCAGCAAGGAGTCTCGAACATTCCATCTGCCATATTGTTTTAAGTCCACCAACCTGCTGATCATCCATTACTAACTACCGGGTTCAACATTTAGAGTTGCTGCGTTTGGCAATCTTACTTGGTTAATGCTCGGAGAATATGCAAACTATGGGTTTGACATTTAATGTTCTGCTATGAGGTTTCTATATCTTTACTTCCACAGCTTAATACCTTCAATTGTATAAAGAAACCTCATGCTATTAAAACTTCTAATAAATTCCTAAAATAAATCAAGTTCTTTCACTTCACCAAAGCATGCACGACAGTATATCCATGACCAGCTATACTCATCTGAGGGCTTTTCTTCATGACATATATACCAATCGACAAGGGCTGCTCAATAAAGAAATATTATAATATTTTACGGTCATAACTTTTTGCACTAAAATTCAATCTTATTATATTCTGTTACCTTAATGTGAAAAAATAGTAGTACTCTTATGATTGATACTCCTAGTTCCCGCCTGTGAGAACCAGGCAAGTTCAGACATGTTCAGTATCGCCTACTGCAGCAATGGAGGTAACACGTGAGGAACAATATGTGACTTTGAAATTTAGCATTCATCTCAACAAATCTTCAGTTGTGGTCTATACAAAGCTACAGGAGGCCTACGGAAAGTCTGTTCTTCCCTACAGCACAGCACGAAGGTCATTTAAAATGTTTAAAGAGGTAACACAATCAATTCCAAAGGAAGGTGGACCCGGTGCTCCAGTTTCTGGTCTTACGGAAGAAAACATCAACACTGCTGCTGCCATTGTGAGAGAGGATCAAAGAATTACCTTAAGATCACTTTCTGAAATACTGCACATTTCATTGGGCGCCACCCACATGTTGGTGACAGAAACATTACACATGAGACCTGTTTGTGTGCGATGAGTTCCAAGACCGTTGATTCCCGAACAAAAGTACATTGGCATGCAAGTCTGCATGCAGTTAAAGTTGATGTTAGGGGAAGACAAGAGTTTCTTTCAAGCGTAATTACTGCTGATAAAGCTTGGCTACATGTTTTTGATTCTGAGAGGAAACAGTAAAGCTCAGTGTGGAAATCTCCTTCGTCACCAGCCCCCCAAAAAGCAAAAGTGGTTGCTTCTGCTGGGAAAGTTATGGTCATCTAATTCTTTGAAATTCATGGAATGGCTTATCTGCATGTTGTACCTGCACACACATATCAGTAATTGAACAATACTACAGGGATGTCCTGAAAATATTGCAAGTCCATATCAGGCGCAAAAGACCACATTTCTGTGAAGCAGGCTATATGCTGCACCACGATATTGCACGGTCGCATATTGCCACTGTTGTTGTTGAATAATTTGGAAAAATTAGGGTGAAGTGCATCCCTCCCCCTCCCTATAGTTCGAATTTAGCCCCATGTGACCTTTTCTATTCCCTAACTTGAAGAAATGCCTTCGTGGGAGGCATTATCCATCATGAGAAGCAGTGGTGAAGGCTGCACAGGCGATTTTGAAGGATATCTCAGAAAATGTCTTCTAGCATGCCTTTGAAAACTGGCAGAATCGGTGGAACAAATGCATCTCATTCAGGGGAGACTATTTTGAGAAGAACCATCAAAATAATGAGGATGAGTAAAGTAACGTTATCAAAAAAATTGTAATTATTTTTTATTGAATATCACTTGTGAATACAGCAGTCTTGATTATCCAACCTAAACTGGCCCTGGACAGGGTCAGGTGACTGAAAAGGTCAGATCATACAACAGAAGCTGGGAAATGTAGTAAAACATTTTAGATGTACTGTATTGAAAAAACAATTATTGGTTTGCAGTATTTACTGAATAATCAAACCAATACTACATGCAATATTGAACAAACAGAAGGCTCCAAATGTCTTCAGGAAAGAAGCTATTTAATGAAGTCTGCATGCCTAATGAATGATATTCTGTTGCTGCGAAATTTTGCCATCAACAAAACATCAATACCTCATTGATGAAGTCGACATGAAGAATTCAATGCCACGACCATAATTAGAGTGTTAGTCCCTCACTACCTAAATAAGTTCATATCCAATGAATGATTTTACGGCTAGTGTGAGGAAATATATAATTTCCATCAATTAACTTAAATCAGTACCTCAGTTGCACTTGGCTTCGCTGGTACTCAACATATTTTAGTGCCATCTCTAAAGCATTTCAACCTTGAGCTTGACTCATCTTCTTGTTTTCATCCTTTCTTCTTCTTCTTCTTCTTCTTCTTCTTCTTCTTCTTCTTCTTCTTCTTCTTCTTCTTCTTCTTCTTCTTCTTCTTCTTCTTCTTCTTCTTCTTCTTCTTCTTCTTCTTCTTCTTCTTCTTCTTCTTCTTCTTCTTCTTCTTCTTCTTCTTCTTCTTCTTCTTCTTCTTCTTCTTCTTCTTCTTCTTCTTCTTCTTCTTCTTCTTCTTCTTCTTCTTCTTCTTCTTCTTCTTCTTCTTCTTCTTCTTCTTCTTCTTCTTCTTCTTCTTCTTCTTCTTCTTCTTCTTCTTCTTCTTCTTCTTCTTCTTCTTCTTCTTCTTCTTCTTCTTCTTCTTCTTCTTCTTCTTCTTCTTCTTCTTCTTCTTCTTCTTCTTCTTCTTCTTCTTCTTCTTCTTCTTCTTCTTCTTCTTCTTCTTCTTCTTCTTCTTCTTCTTCTTCTTCTTCTTCTTCTTCTTCTTCTTTATATCCTCCAACATGAAGTCATATTGGATGATGAATGAATTGGGTGGAATGGTGCTTAAATTAGTCTAGGGTCCATGGAGCTTAGAGTTTCCCGACATTTGTCTATCAGGATAAGCAAAACCCCTGGGAAAACCCGTACCCAGTTAACTCACCCTGATCGACATTCGAACTCGGGACCTCTTGAACGTGAGGCAGACACTCTCTCATCTACACTAACGAGGCGGGCATCTTTACTTCTTCAATTTCCCGCTCTGATTGATCCCCATTGTCATTACCACACACAAAATCAACAATACCAGAATCTGTAAGTTCAAACTGTTGATCTTCTCCACACTAGCTAATTGTATCTTGAGTTCTAGCTCCCTCACAGCCAGGAATGTGGCTCAGTAAAGGAACATTTCACCCGTGTCTTCTTTATTATCTCTTCTGTATTTTCACCATTATCTAACAGTTTGTTGCAAGACTTTGCTAATGCTGTTTTGAGTTCTCCGCAAGTATGAGCCAAACAGTATGCAACATCTTTCAGGTAGATAGATCCTAACTTTTCCATCATGTCCTTGAAATTGTCCATTTCCTCTGTCAGGGGCAAGAGGAGTTGTCACCAATAATTTCTTTTCAATGTTTCCAGCATACCCTGGTCCATTGGCTGGCACAATGATGTCACCTTAGTTGGTAGAAACCAGACTTCGTTTTCACCACTTCTAAGTTCTTCTACATTTGGGTGTGATGGGGCATTGTCTAGTAGAAGGAGAGCATTTCTAGGGATGCTGTTGGAAGATAGAAATTTTTCTATAGATGGCACAAACGGTGTAAAGAACCAGTCTTTAAAGATGGAGCAGACGTCCTGGCAGAATTCCGAATTGTGTAATACACTGATAGGGCATTAACAGAAACGTTTTTAAATGCTCTAACTCTTTTAGATTCACCAATTATTAGCAATTTAGCTTTTAAGTTCCCCTTAACACTACTGCTGGCAAGAGTTGCAATTATAACTGCTGACTGATGGGATTTCATATTTTGTTTTTGAATTTAGCAATTTTAAAATTGAAAAGAAAATTGAAACAAAAGATGGAATCCCATCAGTTGACAGATTCGGGATATACAAAATAAGTTGTAAAATTGTGAATAATGCTACATAGGTCAATCAAAAGGAAATCCAAAAATTCAGAGTCAAAGAGCACTTTAGAAACATCAGATTGAGACAAGAAGAAAAGTCATCAGAAATATTTCATTTTTAGAATGAAATCATGACGTTGATCCTAATCCAAAGTTATTAAAAGGAGTGATATACCAAAATAAACTAACAACATGGGAGAACATATTCATTTGGAAAAATAAACACTGTGCAATGAACTTTAAAATCCCACCAGTAGATAATTTGACAAAAAGGTTCATAGTTCCACCACCAGACTGAGGAGAGCAGACAACAAACAGATGCTAGTTGTAGAGAGGTTGAAAATGGAGGCAATGGCTTCCGAAACTGCTTATTCCATAATAAGTGATGAGTGTTAGTAAACCGACTACAAATAGTTTACAATTCATTTTGAAATCACTGTTACTAAATTCCTCCGAACACACATGCCTAATATTTGTTTTGTCTGTTAGCTATAAACTTCCATACTGCCGGAGAACTTATGTATTTTACAGGTAATATTGCAAGAAATGTTAGTCAATGTATTTATTGAATGTTAAGAATAAGTTTTAACATGGGTCAGGGTATTAGGCTCAAGATTTGTACTTGATCTGCAAATATAAGTGTTTTTCAGTAAATGAGCATAAATAGTACCAGGGTCTCAAATATATGATGTACCAAAGGACATTCATTAGTACATTAATGTGTTCCTTGATACTTGGATTCTACTTTTATGTTAACTGAATTGTTTCTTAGGTGAAGAAAATGCAATGAAGCAAAATGGTATCAAGAAGCCACCACCAGATAAAGATGAAATGAAGGCAATCAAGAGGGATGTTATTGAAAGGAAGATGTCCCTTCGAGAATCTGCTGACAAGCACAAGATTTCAAAATCTGCCATAGCACATTCAGTTTGTAAAGTAAGGACTGTTTCTTCCAATGCAAAAGTTTACTTATTATCTTAATTTTGATGTAAAAGGGGCATTTTCCAAGGAAGAAGATAATGATTCGGTTCATTATTTGATATAGGCTGCTTATCTGCATATTAGTAAAACTGTCTACATACACTTTAACCTGTAGGTGATACAAAATCCACTGAACGTTTTCATGAATAACTCAGTAATCAAAAAAGTAAGTGAAACAAAGTTTCTTGGTGTTTGGATTTACTCAAGTCTCTCTTGGAACACCCCTATTGAAAAATAAACACATAAGCTCACTCGACTATGCTAGGCATTTAGGATACTTAGTAATATTGTTACGCCTGATGTTTTGCGATCTGTGTTTCTTTTTCTTTTTTTGTTTTTTCTTTCTGTAATTCATGTCCTCCAACGTTAAGTCATATCAGACGATGAATGGAATGGGTGAAATGATGCTCAAATGAGCCAAGGGTCCATATAGCTTAGAGTTACCAGACATTCGTCTTTCAGGATAAGGGAAAACACTGGAAAAAACCTTATCCAAGTAACTCACCCTGACCTAGCTTCGAACTCGGGACCTCTTGAACGTGAGGCAGATATGCTTCCACCACACTAATGAAGCGGGCTACGATCTGTGTATTTTGGCTATGTAAAAACCCATATTGCTTATGCCATACCACTATGGGGTTCATCTCCAAAAGTATCTCAATTATTTACGATTCAAAAGAAAATTATAAGAATAATGAAAATCGTACCCCTGCGAATTCCAAGCAAAGCCATCTTTCCTGGATTCAAGATATTGCCCGTTATGTCTGTATACATTTTATAGACAGCTAGGTTTGTGCATCAAAATATAAGTTCCTTTAAACAGAATTCAGATTTTCATATGTATAACACAAGAGCAGCTAATAACTTGCATTTATTCTCACACAGGATCAATAAAAGCCTGAACAGCATCACCCATTGAGGAATTAGTTTGTATAATAAATTACCATATACTTTAAAGTCACTTGATAAGAAACATATTAAAACTAAATTAAATGAGCTACTCTTAGTTCATATGCCATTTTCAAAATAGGAATTTTTAAATCTTGAGTTTACATAAAATGGTGAACTTCTGGTCTTGAAGTGCCTCTGTATGTTTATGTATATATTGTTGTAATTCTTGCGGCTAATAAACATTTTATCTTATCTTATTACTTTATAAAATTCTTAATTCAGGAATGTTTATATTCTGTACAAGAGTTTTTAGTTAGTTTTCTCTTCTGCTGTATGATATAATATGATATTATACATTTTTGTTTTTTAAATTATTGTATTATCTATTCCTTGTACTCACATATTCTTTTGTATATTTGTTACCTCTTACTATGTTAATGTTATTATTTCCATTGTGCCCCACATGTCCACTATCTTTTACAAGATATCAAGGATGAATAAAGATGAATATGAGTACGAATGTGTTGGCAACCTATCAGACTAGGAAACTTGCTTAAAAATATGCTAAGGCTAATGTGAAAGTTATGCTACAATGGGAGGAAAATAAAATAAATGGGAGGAAAATGTAAAAAACTGATCATGAATGAGGAAGCAGAGGTCTATTCTGTTGCTGCAGATCTTATTTGAAAATTACCAGCATCAGAGCCAGTTGGAGGCACTCCTCAAAGCAAAAATCTATTGAATTTTCCAGTAGAATTTACTAAATTTAATTAGGGATACTGAAATATTGTTAGCAATTTACAGATGCATGTGTTTTACTTTTCTATAAGTAAAGTAATCAGATGTTGTAAATGTATCTAATTATAGAACGATGTTGTATTTGTTTCCAAATGTTAGGCTTCGGCAACAAAGCCATTAGCTCCCTTGCTCTCCAATATTTCTGTGTAGTGGGTCTGGCAGGTAGGGCTTTACAGGTCAAAAGATGTTCTTCAGTCATTTCCTCTTCTTTGTTCCTCCGAGGACAATTTGGACTTGTATAAATTCCTATTCTGTGTAAGTGTTTGTCCAAATAATCATGTTCTGTAAGTAATCTAAAATTTGCTACTGCAGCTTTACGTGGAATTTCTGGAATAATTTCTGGATTTTTAATTAAAATGTTCCATTTTCTATCTTTGGCTTTGTTAGATATTTATTGGTTTCGTTTGTTTCTATATTTTCTTTGAATTAATCTTTTTATGGATGTAAAGGGTAAGTTTTTACTTTTGTTCTGAACTAAATTTGCATCATTTTTGGCAAGAAAATCAGCTGATTCAATTCCAGCAATTACACAATGTGCAGGTTTCCACAATAATATAATTCTTTTCTGTAGTTTATCAAGTTGTTGGATCATTTTGTGACATTCTTCAATTTGGATTGACCTCACTTTATATGAGCTTATTACATATAATGCTGATTAAAATCAGAAAGTATGACAGCATATTTAAATTTATCTATTCTGTATAAAAAGTGTTGCAGTGAAATATGAATAGCCGTTACTTCTGCATCAAAATTTGTTGTGTGGTATCCTGCTGGTTGATAGAATGAGAAGAGTGCACACTTGATTCCTGCTCCTGAGTTGTTGTTCAAGATAGATTCATCTTATTAGATATGTGACCATTCTTCAGGTAGATATACATTGTTTACAGTGACTAATGGGAGTGCTTTTAGTACAGCTTTCGAATTTTTAGATTTTGTAACTATTTGTTCTAAACCTAATTGAATACTAATTGGTTCAAAAGTCAGTAGGTTTTCCTTGATTAAAATGTTTTCTTTAGAGTTAGGAACATTCAGATCTGTTTTTAGTTCCGTAACATTGTGTAGGAAACCAGTTTGTGCTTTCATCTTGATTGGTTGTAGTAATCCTTTCTCCCATTTTGTTGTTTTTAACCGCAACCTTTTTTCATGTTGTAACAGTGCCTGCTCATCTAAAGTTAGATGTATTGGATAGTTCCAAGTTAAGGCTTGCATTCCGTGATTGGAGTTCTCTTTGCTGCACTAGTTGTTATTCGCAGGGCCTGATTTTGGCATACTTCTAGGTGTTTTATGTTAGAACTGTTTCCTGTAATTATTACCTCTACACTATAAAAAGTATTGGCTTGATTAGTAAACTTACTTGAAGAGCTGGTTGCTATGGATGACTTTCAAACTCCATTCCTGTTTACTTAATGAAACAACAGTTTTGATAAACACATTCCAAAATATATTTACATTTATATACCATTTTACATAAAGAGCTACAAATTAAACAAAAATAAAAAAGGGCACATCGGACTTATTTGGAGTTAGATATGTGGAAAAAGGCTCAGAGCCTAGTTGAGAACGTCCCCAATTTCACGTTGTATATAAGCAAAGAAGTAATTGTGGAACACCAACAAGAGCAGGAGACACTACATCATCGGAACCACTGGACAGCAAGCTTTCTGATGTGACCAAAGAGCCGCTCACATCACCACCGATTGCCAGGGGTAAGTCTAGGCCTCAGAAGAACGTCCAAGAATCTCCGTTTTCTCTGCAAACACGACCTTCGGATGAAATCTTCTACTTCTGGATACAACCCTGCTGTCCTTCATGATATGTTGTATCCGAAAGTTGAACCAGTAGTATGAAGCTTTCATTGTGTTCTCTGTTCCGTTCATTCAGCTCTACGGCGTAACTATTTAGGGGAATTCCCTCTCCTTCTTCAGCCTCAACTTGTTCTTATAATGTCGTGCTCTTCGGCAGTATTTCATATGCTGTTACAGCTTCATCTTGTTCTTATAAAATCGGGCGATGCTGGAATTTCCATCTAGCTTTACACCCTCATCCTGGTCTAAAAATATATTGCTCTTCTTAGATATTTCATCTACTTTAAAGTCCCATCTTGTTCTTAAAAAGGCGTGCTGTTCTGCAGTGTTTCATCCAATTTTAGAGCTTCATGTTGTTCATATAAAATAGTGCTATTGATGTAACTTCTCACATCCAAGGGATAAAAGATAAAACAATGAAAATTGATGTGTTGTAGTCATGACCACTGGTCATGGCCTTCTCTATGGTTGTACGAAATATTTTAATAAGTTATATTATTCTTCTGCTTCCTTTAAATTGAAATGAATATTTGCAGATATTATCTTATTACTACTTGCCTTGTAGGTGTAAATGGAACATGGGAATATTTTAGAAATTATCGGCCAAAAACCGAAAATTATCTTCTTATATTAAAAGCAGGAGAAGATCATATTAGGAATAAAATTATTAGAAAAGAATTAGAAGTACAGCCGTTATTAGAAGGAATTCGAAGATATAGAAACAAATGGGTCGAACACCTTAATCACATGCCAAGAGAAAGAATACCAAAACAAACCTTCAATAATAAATCAAGAGGACGAAAATCAATAGCACGCACCCTAAAGAGATGGCTTCAGGAAATGTGAGACCGAAACAAGCGTCAGCCTATCCCGTGAAGGAAGAAGAAAAAGAAGAAGAAGAAGAAGATGATGATGATGATGATGATGATGATGATGACGATGATGATGATATTAAAAGTTCACCCAATATTTGAGGGACATTGCTTTCATTACTTGTGCAAGTGATTCTTAAATATGGTGGGAGGCGTTTTAATTGTTGTTACATTTCCTCTATAAGCCCACGTCCCCTTTAGACGATAAAAACCTTCAAAGTTGTAATTATCAAATCCTTTTAAATTCCGCACAAAATCGATTACTCTGGGTTGTGCTGCCATTTACTTCAACTTCTTATAACCACATATTGTCAAGAAAGGCACAATTACTATGAAACTTAATAGAAGTGTAGTTTATCTTAAATTAAGCTGTGAAAACTGGTTTTATAATGTTTTGTACAAAATATTCAATTAATATGAATATACATACCTTACTCCTAAATTATTTAATTTAGTTTTTGAATGAGGAACACTTTCTTCAGTTTTGAATATTCATGTTGAGCGCATGTCAACAAACTTGATGTCTTGTCTACGTTGTTCTTACATGCGTTTAAAATCATGGACATGCTAGTTACTTTACACATTAAAGTTCGTTTTATTGAAGTTGTGAAATAATGTATTCAATAGCCACTGACGAACGTCCAAGGAAAGTAAGAGAGACAGAGAAGCTTATTGCAAGTGATGGAAATAAAGCTGACACTTTTAAAATAAATAATACTGATACTGATGTAATATATTAAGCCACTGAAAGCAAGAAAAAGTTCACTGTGTAGTTCTATTAGTGGTATGAATGTCAGGCAAACACTGAGTGGTGAGTAGATTGTCATCCACTGTGGTGGATTGCAAAGCCTATTCTCAGATTTTTTGTGTATCTACAAGGGATGTCAAAGTTTTAGAGATAAAATAGTGGTCAAATGCGAGACCTGTGACTCTGTATACTCTGCACGCTACCAAGCCCACATACTTGTGAAATATGTGACAGATCTGCAGTTAACATAAGCAGAAAGACAGAAGAACAGTGGATGCATTTGTGAGTAACAAATTTGTCAGGAAGTGTTTCTTCAATTTAGGGAATAGAAAAACGTCACATGGGGCTAAATCCAGATTATAGGGAGGGTTGAGGGATGCACTCTGCATTGATTTTTGCAAGATATTCAGCAGCAATTTTGACAATATGTGGCCGC
>CM060948.1:331042564-331090064 GCA_030765055.1 Mantis religiosa | reverse complement strand
AAGAGCAGAAACTGGAGCACAGGTCCACCTTCCTTTGAAATTGATTGTATTCCCTCTTTAAGCATTTTAAACCACCTTTGAGCTGTGCTGTAGGGAAGAAGAGACTCTCCGTAGGCCTCTTGTAACATCGTATAGGCCTCAACTGAAGATTTGTTGACACGAAAGCTGAATTTCAAAACAGTATATTGTTCCTCACATGTTACCTCCATTGCAGTGGTAGGGGATACTGAACATATCTGAACTTGTCTTGTTCTCACAGGCGGGGACCAGGAGTACTAACAGTGAAACTACTATGGCGTGTATGTTTCACATTAAGCTAACAGAATATATTAAGATTGAATTTTAGTGCGAAAATTTATGACCATAAAAAATTATGGTCATTCTTTATTGAACAGCCCTCATATATCCTTGTTGATACAGAAGTTATTAATATGCCTATGAATGTAATGAACAGTTTCTAAAATATGAAGACCAGGTACAGTTAGAAATTTAAGTTATTTAACATATGGTTTACAATTGGTTGGGTAATTTAAACTAAACATAATTCTAATTATCTTTTTCTGAATAACGAAAACTTCTCTTGATCCACTGGAAGATCCCCAAACTGCGATTCTATATGATATTATATTTTCTACATATGCCCTTACAGTTCCAGAGTATGCAGGTTGCAAATTTCTCTTAACTTTAAGAACATAAAATGTGTGCTATTTAGTTTAATTATGACATTATGTATGTGATGTTTCCAACTCAAATGATTATCAATTGTGACTCCTAGAAAACCATTTTCTGTAACATATCAAACTATCTCATTACCTATTGATATATTTGGAAGTTGCACAGAACGACTTCTTTTTATTTGATCAAAGTTAATACAATAGCATTTGCTTGTGTTTAAAACTAACTTATTACATTTTAACCAACAACTAAGGCCTTCCATTAGTAGGCCAAAATGCATATGTAATTCCTCATTGCATTAACCCTTAAAAAGCATACTGGTGTCGTCTGCAAATAGGACATCTTCAGTGTTTGGAAAATTTTTAGGCAGGTATTAATGTACACCAAAAATAAGAGTGGCCCTAAATTAGAGCCTTGTGGTATACCATAGCTTACCTGTTCTCTACCACTAAGGTAGGAATTAAACCAATTGTAACCAAGACCTTGTATACCATACAATTCCAGTTTATCTAATAAAATACTATGTTTAACAAGATCAAATGCTTTCTTTAGGTCCATAAACAGGCCCGAAGTTGTTTCATTTTTTTTCAATGCCATTCACTGCACATGCCATATACATTGAAGACTTTGGTTTTTATTAGAGCTCAGGGGTACTTTTCCTGGTTATACAACAAAGAATGAGGTATATTTGGAGTATAGGGACTAGAAGTCATGCTCCAATAAAGAGGAATTATTGCTATGCAAATGAAATTTACCATTAAATGGGATGGTACGAGTTCTTCATCCTTGTAAAATAATATTTGTCGTGGTAATAACAATTTCTCTCATTCAGGAATAATTTCCTGTCCATTCGTCACAAAATGCTCATGAGTAGAAGGGTTAATGTAGAAAACATTAAACAGGAAGAAAACCAAGGAAATTCAAAAAATCAACTGGACTGATAAATGACATGGTACACATAATCATTCATATACACAAATTCAAACTTTCAGAAACTATCTACAGGCTCCAACTTAGTCAAAATTATTTATTTTGGAAGCTTTCTATCTTTTCTCCTCTCTGCAGAACCTAAGAGTTGAAATTTGGTAGTGAAAGATTATGAAACACATTATTTTACCTGGTTACATATTTCATTAAAGTAGTTATCTAATACAAGTTTTCCATTTGAGTACCAACACCTGATAGTTTAAGATTTTCATTTTGAAACTGTACACTGGGTGCTAAACATAATTAAAATGGTTGAGTATCTACAAATATAACAAATTGTAACTAAAAACTTCACTTATCTTATAAGAAAATGTGATATTTTTTCTATAAATTTTACGGGATCGCGATTACATTTAAACTATTACACATCCTTACCGGGAAACAACAAAGGTGTCACCATCCCTACGAACACTAGATGTTAATATGTGCTTGTTAGTGTATCCAAAATCTGAAAATAAAAGAAATTTTAAAACCAAATCAACTGCCGGTATTTCAAAATTCATTGTGCAATGTTTGTTTTTTTAAATAAATATCTTTTCCCAAACCATTAAATCTAAAGCACCCTGGCACAAGTAAACAAATTCAATATCAGAAACATCATCAAAAAAACAAAAATAGACAAAATTCTTCTGAAAACAAGTCTGGCAATTTATAGAATTAATTGCTCAGACTGCAATAAGATATACATTAGAAAGACAAAATGTAACATTGAAATCACATTAAAAGAACCTTTAGGAACATTAAGCAATGAAAAACAGATGAATCCGCAGTAGCAGAACATTGCTGGCATCATTGCCACAATATAGGACATAAAACCAAACTACTAAAATCAGTTTACATGAATCAAGAATTAAACATCTGGGAAAATATTTATATAAAAAAATTTGAAACATACTTAATGAATAATTAAAATATGAAGCTACTAACAGCGAAGCTAACAAATATATACAAATATAACAATTTGTAACTTCAAACTTCATTTATAAGAAATGATCATACTTCTCTTATAAATTGTACAAGGTTCGCGATTTCATGGAAATTCTTCCACATTGTCAGTCGGAACAAACAAAACTGTCGTCATCACTACAAACTATAGATGTTAATTTGTTCTTGTTAGTACTACCAAAATCTGAAAATAAAACAAATTTAAAAAGAGAAGCGATCGCCGGTATTTCAAAATCCATAATGTGATGTTTGTTTTTTAAAATAAATATATTTTCCCAAACCTTAATATCTATCAAAGCATTTAGTTGTTTTAATAATTAAGCTTCTCGATCTATTTCATGGTTAGCACTCAAGGACAGACACCTTCCCATCTAAAACACACAATGGTTGCCATTTACTATGCTGTTAGTACTTGAGCGCCAGATTGCATAGTTTAAAGTACTGTTAGGTAATAATTGGAAATTAATTGTTTTTTCACTCTAGCCCTGTGTCGAGCAACAGTTGGAAAGGTAGAGTCTGACTGAAAAATTCAGTGCAATAGCCAGGATTTTAAACACATATCTGCTGGTCTCCGTCCGGTTGCTCTAACCAATGAGCTCCATGGAAATATACCAGCATGATGTTAAATTTTTCAACTGACTCGTATCTTCCTGTTAAACTACGAAGAAATCTCGTATACAGTAACTTAATAGTGACTTACTATGCTGGAAGTACTTAAGTCCAAGGCTTCATAGTTTCAACCACTATTAGGTGAATTACTGGAAGTAAATTCTACTTTCACACTAGCCATGCATATTATTGTTATTATATTAATTTATAGCCAATATTAGGTCATACTGATTTATGAAATGGGTGAAATGTTGCTCTAATTAGCCCAGGGTCCATAGAGCTTAGAGTTACCCAACATTCATTATTAACGATAAGTAGAAAAAACCTTTTCCAGGTAACTCGCCTTGACCAAGATTCAAACTCAGGACATCTTGGACTTTAGGTAGATATGCTACCACTTAAAATACAGAGAGCCAATTTTAGGACAATATTTAGAAAGGTAGAGTCAGATTTTAAAGTACAACTAATGTGAAAGAACAATTAATTTCCTAATACTGTTGTAAACTATGAAGCCTGGGATGCATAGTAAGTTGCCATTAAGGTACAGTGAGTGTAAAAAGTGTTCAAACACATAAGAAATTGCATTAAAATTCTTGGAGAAACAGGAATGGGTTGTTTGGCAAATTTGTAAGTAAATTAATCATGTCCAGTAAAGCATTTATGTTGTATATGGTAATATTTTAAATAAAAAAAGCATAAATTAATTAATTATTTGTTCTTAAAATAAAAAATATGCTATTATTTTGTACAAAAAGTGATTGTTCACTTATGATTCCAATAACATTTTTATAATGTATTCCATCATTCAATATTTTGTGGGCTTTCCTTTTGCTTTTGTAACTGCCTCCAGTCTCTGCGCCATTGATTCCACTAGCTCTCTTGTTTTCTTTGGTTCAATTAGGTCCCATTCTGTTTGAATGCCTCTTTTAAACCTTCTTTATTGGAGAACGAGTGATTTCTGATTTTCCTCTCCAAAATAGACCACAGCTCACTGGTTAGAGCAACTGGGCGGAGACCAGGAGATCTGTGGTTCAAATCTTGGCTATGCGACTGAATTTTTCAGTCTGACTGTACCTTTTAAACGTTATCCTACATGGCTAATGTGAAAGATCAATGAATTTACATATTAAGTACATCACAATTATCTGTAATTAATTAAAATTATACTATGAAACAGCTGAGACACTCTGTACTTCACTTACCATTGATGTTCTTTCAAAATTTTTCAACTTCACTTGAAGGAATTATCAAGAAATTGTCATCTGGCTAGAACTTTGGTGTTTCAGCTGATCATTGCTCTTTAGAGACGAGACATCTGGCGATGATCCAATAAGGCTAAGTAAAATATTTTCTTTCGATGGAATTTCAAAATTCATCAAGTGTGCTTCAAATATCTTTATATAAATATTTTCCCAGACTTTTAAATCTTGATTCAAGTGAACTGACTTTAGTATTCCAAGGTGTAAGGACTATGATACAACGAAGCAATGAAACTTCATACAGAAAAAGTACATATCATCACAGATCTTCACACCTTTTCAGAAAAGCCTTCAAATAGCATAATATTACTTTGGCCCCACAGAAAAAAATTTAGTGTACAACACTTTTTGAAATCACATAATACAAAGGAGATACACACAGACAAAAAATTAGGTGTGTACCAGAAAAACTGCAAAGGCTGTGACAGCTTTTACACTGGAAAAACTAAAAGGAACTAGAACATTAGGATTAAAGACCATTTTAGGAACATTAGTGGAAAAAAAGATAAATCAGCAGTAGTGTACCATTTTTGGAAGGACAATCATGATATAGAACGAGAAATCCACTTATTAAAAAGCATCCAAGGTCCAGCTGCATTAACCCCATGGGAAAAAGTATTCATAAAGAAATATAAAGGAAATTTGTTTACTTTCAACACTACCTGTGTTGAAAAACCAAACTTCAAGTTCATCAAGACACCAACAGAGACAAACCTATAACCTCCAAGGTGTTCACCAAACCAACATCCATTAGTCAACAACAGCTGATGATGTTAGGAAGATCCTAATGAAATGTGTTCTGGGTAAATACTAACAATAAGTGGAGCATTGAGTATTAGTTCGACTCAAAATTATATTGCTTTTAGTAGATTTGTTTTATGTCCTATGTTGTGGTTATAATACCAGAAATGTGCTGCTACAATATTTTGAAAGTCATTTATTATCCACGAGCAATTAGCAAATTTCAAAAGATGTTCATTATATCTAAAGCACCCTGGCAGCAGTAAACAAATTCAATATCAGAAACATCATCAAAAAAACAAAAATAGACAAAATTCTTCTGATAACAAGTCTGACAATTTATAGAACTAATTGTTAAGACTGCAAAAGGATATACATTAGAAAGACAAAATGTAACATTGAAATCAGATTAAAAGAACCTTTAGGAACATTAAGCAAAAAGAAATAGATAAATCCGCAGTAGCAGCACATTTCTGGGATCATAACCACAACATAGGACTTAAAACCAAACTACTAAAATCAGTTCACATGAATCAAGAATTAAACGTCCGGGAAAATATTTATATAGAAAAATTTGAAACATACTTAATGAATACTTTAAATATGAAGCTACTAACAGCGAAGCTAACAAATATATACAAATATAACAATTTGTAACTTCAAACTTCTCTTATAAGAAATAATCATACTTTTCTTATAAATTGTCCTGGATCGCAATTGCATGGAAATTCTTCCACATCGTCAGCCGGAACCAACAAAACTGTCGTCATCGCTACAAACACTAGATGTTAATATGTTCTTGTTATTACTACCAAAACCTGAAAATAAAACAAATTTAAAATCAGAATTGACTGCTGGTATTTCAAAATTCATAACGTGGTATTTTGTTTTTTAAAATAAATATATTTTCCCAAACCATTAAATCTATCAGACCATTTAATTGTTTTAATAATTTAACTTCTGGGGTTATTTCATGGCTAAATTACCAAAAATGATCTGTTACTGCCGATTTATGAGTCTGTTTATACCTAATATTACGTAAATGTCCTTTCATTCTGGTTTCTAAATTAGGTTTTGTTCTTCCAATATCAACTTTTTCACAATCGAAACAATTAAATTGACAAATACTAGATTTTTATTATAAGAATTTTATCTTTTTTACAGAAATGCAATAAGTTTTTAATACTGTATTTATTTTGAGGAACTAAAATAAAATAAATGTAAAATAAATATAAAATATATATATATATATATATATATATATATATATATATATATATATAGAGAGAGAGAGAGAGAGAGAGAGAGAGAGAGAGAGAGAGAGAGAGAGAGAGAGAGAGAGAGAGAGAGAGAGAGAGAGAGAGAGAGAGAGAGAGAGAGAGAGAGAGAGAGAGAGAGAGAGAGACTAAAATATGTCTCAATATTTGTACCTGATCTGCAAATATGAGCATTTTTCAATGAAGGAGCATAAAATGTACCAGGGGACACATGTAAATAATGTATCAAAGGACGTCCATTAGTACATCAATGTCTTCCTTAATACTTGGATTCTACTTTTTTGTTTACTGAACTGTTTCTAAGGTGAAGAAAATGCCATGAAGCAAAATAGTATCAAGAGACCATCACCAGATAAAGATATAATGAAGGCAGTCATGAGGGATGTTATTGAAAGGAAGTTGTCTCTTTGAGAATCCGCTCACAAGCACAAGATTTCAAAATCTGCTATAGTACATTCAGTTTATAAAGCAAAGACTAGTTCTTCTATTGCAAAAGTTTACTTATTTTAATTTTGATGTTAAATTTATTCGGTTCATTATTTGAAAAAGGCTGCTTTTCTGCATAATGATCTGACAACCTATCAGACTAGGAAACTTGCTTACAAATATGCTAAGACTAATGAGAGGTTATGCTACAATAGGTCAATAAAATAAATGGGAGGAAAATGTTAAAACTGATCATGAATGAGGAGCAGAAGCCTATTCTCTTGCTGCAGATGCTATTTAAAAATTACCAGCACCAGTTCCGGTTGGAGGCACACCTCGAAGCAAAAATCTATTGCATTTTCCAGTAGATTTTTCTAAATTTAACTTAGGATACTGAAATATTGTTGGCAATTCACAGATGCATGTGTTTTCCTTTTCTATCAGTAATCAGATGTTGCAAGTGTATCTTATTAGAGAAAGTATATACCTAGGGACTGCTTCCAAAATATTATAAATGTAGGTTTTAACACTCAATGTGCAACAAAATGTATGCAAATAATATTCTACCATTTAGCTAATAAATGAAGGTTAATGAACTAAAAGTCATTATTGCTGTAAATTTAAATTTAAAATTGAATATTTTATTTTAAAAATTGTCCCTAGGTACAGCACTCTATTTTGTAAATGCAAGAACTAATTCTTCAGGAATCAAAAAGAAAACACCTTACTCTGGCTAAAAAACTAATGTCTGCGTACTGCACTACTCAAGCACTTAGTGCAAAACTGTTGTCCTCTGTAGTGTACAGGTAATATGACAGTCTCTGGTACCTGAGGTGGCGGGTTCAAACCTGGAGGAGGAAGATAGTTTTTCTGTCATGTAAGCCTTTAGCATGGCTTGCCTCGTAAAGGAAATAAAGCCGATGGTGCCATTTCATAGATTTACAGCTAGTACAATAATCTCAAACCTGTTAAAGAGCCCTCTGAGCAAAATTAAGCCTCTTTTCACGCCCAATCACAAATGGGATGCTGTGAAACAGCAGTTCAAAGTGTCCATAAATAAACACAATTTCAATTTTCTAAACTAAATTTGAAGCGTGAATTGCTGCACAGTAAATATTTTACATGCAGCAATCTCTCTTAAGTTTAAATTTGATTGATATATTTACAAATAATGACAAAGTGATTAGTAAACTTACTTGAAGAGCTGGTTGCTATGGATGACTTTGAAACTCCATTCCTGTTTCTTAATGAAACAAGAGTTTTGATAAACACATTCCAAAATATATTTACATTAATATACCATTTTACATAAAGAGCTACAAATTAAGCAAATATAAAATTAGGGCACATTGAACCTATTTGGAGTTAGATATGTGGAAAAAGGCTCAGAGCCTAGTTGAGAATTTCTTCAGTTTCACGTTGAATATAAGCAAAGAAATAATTGTGGAACACCATCAAGAACAACAGACACTACATCATCGGAACCACTGGACAGCAAACTTTTTGATGTGACCAAAGAGCCGCTCACATCACCACCGACTGCCAAGGATAAGTCTGGGCCTCAGAAGAACGACCAAGAATCTCCGTTTTCTCTGCAAACACGACCTTCGATGAAATCTTCTACTTCTGGATGCAACCCTGCTGTCCTTCATGAAATGTTGTATCCGAAAGTTGAACCATTAGTATGAAGCTTTCATTGTGTTCTCTGTTCCGTTCATTCAGCTCTTCGGCGTAACTATTTAGGGAAATTCCCTCTGCTTCTTCAGCTCATCTTGTTCTTTTAATGTCGTGCTCTTCGGCAGTATTTCATATGCTGTTACAGCTTCATTTTGCTCTGATAAAATCGGGTGGTGCTGGATGTTTCATCTGGCTTTACAGACTCATCCTGGTCTAAAAATATCGTGTTCTTCTTAGATATTTCATCTATTTTAAAGTCTCATCTTGTTTTTATATGGTAGTGCTGTTCTGCACTGTTTCATCGATTTTACAGCTTCATGTTGTTTATGTAAAATAGTGCTATTGATGTAACTTCTCACATCCAAGAGATAAAAGATAAAACAATGAAAATTGATGTGTTGTAGTCATGACCACAGGTCATGGCCTTCTCTATGGTTGTACGAAATATTTTAATAAGTTTTATTCTTCTTCTGCTTCCCTTAAATTGAAATAAATATTTGCAGAAATTACCTTATTGCTACTTGCCTTATAGGTGTAAGTGGAATATGGGAATACTTTAGAAATTATGGGCTAAAAAATGGTCCGAATACCGAAAATTAGCTTTCTGTATTTAAAGTTAACCCAATATTTGAGGCACATGGCTTTCATTACTTCTGCAAGGCATTCCTAAATATTGTGGGAAGGGTTTACATTGTGCTTAAATGTTCCTCTGTCTGCTCACGTCTCCGTAGGCGACACAATCCTTCACACGTTTGAGAACCCCAAACATAAGGGTAATTTTTAGAAAATGGTTCCTTCGTGTGTGCACGCGCATAAAGTTCAGCGCTTTTCCGAGATGCAACACGTTCAAGAAATCCCGAGTTCAAATCTCTGTGAAGGAGAGCTACCTGGATAAGGTTTCTCAGGTTTTTCCTTATTCTGAGTGATGAATGTCTGGTACCTCTAAGCTCTATGACTTTTGTATTCTCTGAGCATCATTTCATTCATCGTCCAGTATGACTTAACGATCGAGGTTTTACCTTATTCTGGAAGATGAATATCTGGTAACTCTAAGATTCATGGATCTTGTACTCATTTAAACATCATTTCATTCATCGTCCGATGTGACTTAACGATGGAGATTTTACCTTATTCTAAAAGATGAATATCTGGTAACTCTAAGCTCTATGGGTCCTGTACTCATTTAGACATCATTTCATTCATCGTCCGATATGACTTAATTTTGGAGGATTTACCTGATTCTGAGATATGAAGATCTAGTAACTCCAAGCTCTATGGATCCTGTACTCATTTGAACATCATTTCATTCACCGTCCGATATGATTTAACGATGGAGGTTTTATCTTATTCTGAAAGATGAATATGTTATAACTCTAACTTCCATGGACCCTCTACTCATTTGAATATCAATCATTCATCGTCGCAGCCCGCCTCGGTAGCGTGGTGGTAGCATATCTGCCTCACGCTCAAGAGGTCCCGAGTTCGAATCTAACAGGGAGAGTTACCTGGATAAGGTTTCTTCCAGAGTTTTTCCTTATTCTGAAAGACGAATGTCGGGTAACTCTAAGGTCTATGGACCCCGGGCTCATTTGAGCGTCATTTCACCCATTCCATTCATCGTCCGATATGACTTAACGCTGGAGGACGTAAATTAAAAAAAATTCATCGTCGTATATGAGTTAACGATGGAGGTATTACCTTATTCTGAAATATGAATATCTAGCAGCTCTAAGCTCTATTGGCCGCGCCGTGGCTCAGTGGTTAGACCGCTTGGCTCTCACCAAGGCGGCCCGGGTTCGATCCCAGGCGATAGCAAAGTGAGATTTGTGGTGGACAACCCAGCGCTGGGGATGGTTTTCTCCGGTATCTCCAGTTTCCCCTGCCATCTTATTCCACCGGTGCTACATCTTCATTTCATGCATCATCAGTGTCATCGCCTGCGGTGCCGTATGTGGTAAAAGGGGGCGTTTGAACACTACACATTTCACATTTCTAAGCTCTATGGATCCTGTACTCATTTGAACATCATTTCATTCCACGTCCGATAAGACTTAACTTTGGAGGTTTTCCCTTATCCTGAATGATGAATATCGGATAACCCTAAGCTCTATGGATCCTGTACTTATTTGAACATAGTTTCATTCATCGTCCGATATGACTTAACGTTGGAGGTTTTCCTTTATCCTGAAAGACGAATGTCAGGTAACTCTGAGCTCTATGGACCCTTTAGTCATTTGAACATCAATTCATTCATCGTTCGATATGACATGATTTTCGAGGTTTTTCCTTATCCTGAATGATGAGTGGTAACCGTAAGCTCTATAGAGCCTTGTTCATTGAGACTGATTTCAGACTTCTTCTGATATGTTTAAAGTTGGAGTATCTAAAATTAAAAATAAATAAACAGAGAAATTTTGGCACGTTTTCTTCCTACGGAAAATCCATCTTACAATTTGATTTAAAAATCAAATATTTAAAATATTCGTATTACAAATGAAATGTATATGTTGTATAAACTATGATGCCATCTTATTCTAAATTATCGTGGCTTAATTATTAAATGGTAAGGTAGATCTGGTTAAAGTATAATGTCGCAAACCTGATCGCGATAATGCGGCTTGCGCACACAAAGTAACTCATAGGCGGACAGTGTGGAGATAAAGAGCCTGCAGAAAGCAGATAAACATAGCGCGAGATAAAGGGCTTGCCGGCCCAGATTTAGTTACGCTTCTGGAAGGTTCGGATGTCGGCATTCGATGTTTGTTACAGAAACATCTACTGATTGTACAAAACAGTCTCGAACTATGAATGAGGTGTTTGAGGAGGTGACGAGTTGCGAAACTGAGTGATTCGTGGTAGATTGTGTTGTAAGTGACGTAATGTTGTTACGTAAGAATTGAACAGTGTGTTTCTACGCAAATAAATAACATTTAGAATTTCGGCAAACTGAACTTTTAATTCTACGAACCCACAAAGTCACAACTGGTGTCAGAAGTGAGGCATTACAACATGGACGAGGCATTGGCACAAGTTCTAGCAAAGATTAACGAATTAACAACGAAGACGGAGGCGGCAAACAACAACCTGATAGCCGAGCTGAAGGAAATAAAAACGGCGAATGACGACCTCGCTGCGAACACAGAAGCGGCAAATAACAACCTGGCTGCAGAGCTGAAACAAATGAAGACGGCTAACGATAACCTCACCGAGAAGATGGAAGCCACAAACAACAGCCTGAGCATGAATATGACCGAATTGACCACGGAGATGAAAGCGGCCAACGATGCTCTCGCCGCAAAGTTCGAAGAGCAGCTGACCGGCGTGAGGGATGACGTCACGGAGCTGGGCAAGTGGATGGGACAAGTGGACGAGCGCGTAGAAGAACTGGCGAGACGCGTTAACGTGCTGGCGGAAAAGGCCGAAGGCAACACAAAGTCCCTGAACGCCATGTTGGAGGACGTCGTCAGCAGGAGGTTAAAGGATTGAAAGGTCAACGCGTCGGGACGCGACACATCTGCGTGCGTCAAACCTCTTAAATACGACGGCGCGACAATTTTCGAAGTCTTCTGCCGTCAGTTCGACGCGATGGCTAAACACAAAAAATGGTAACCAGAGGATGAGGCCGCACAGTTAATAGCCAGCATCCAGGGACGGGCCGCAGAAGTCCGGAACGCGGTCCAGACAGCGGCGGCGCCCAAGGACATCTGGGAGGCCCTGGGGAACCGCTTTGGGAACCACCGCTTAGCAGCAGCGTACCGAAGCCAGCTGAAGCCAAGGTCACAGCAGCCAGGGGAGACCCTGCAGGAGTTCTCCCTGGCAATTGAGCAACTGACTAGCAAAGCCTTAGTCGACCTCCCACCAGATTTCGTATCCCGGGAAGCCGCCTACAAATTCGTTGACAGGGTACGAGACACTGAGATTCGTCAGCGCCTAATGCTCGGCGATTACATAGCTGTCCACGAGGTGCTAACGGCAGCACTGAGGATGGAGGCGATCAAGGTGACAGCTATTCCGACGTCGAGAACGAGGAGTGTCCGCTACACCGGAGATAGAAGACCAGCCGAGGGATGCCGGCGAAGACCTAGTGGCGTGTGCTGCGGGTGCGACTAGCAGGGACATATGGAGAGAGACAGCCGATATCAAGAAGAACAGCCGGAAGAACGAGTAAGGCCCGGCGCGGTGAGAGCACGCCGGCGCCATCACCACCATCCCCTAAAGAGACTGCGCGCTGTCAGCCGCGTATGGACGACAGCCTCATCGCGGACGGTTGGGTGAAAGGTAGGCCGTGCCACGTGCTGGTGGACACTGGAGCAGCTGTAACCATCATCAGACCTGACGTGGCGAAGGGTTTGCCGTCCAGGAAACCAAGCCGACCATACCAGCTAGTGATGGCATCGGGCGACACCTTGCCTGTGGAGGAGGCCCTACTGAAGTTGACCTTGGGACGGAGTGCCGTGCGTCTCTGGGTGTTCGTCGCGAAGTTGGCTGAGGAGGTTATACTGGGATTGGATTACCACAGGAGCAACGAGGCTACGCTCGACGTCGGCAGGAAGGTCCTGAGGCTCAATGGAGAAGAAGTGATGCTTCGGCAACCTGAAGAGCGCCTGGGAATTTGGAGAGTCGTCCTGAGGGAAGACGTGGTGGTCCCCGCAAGAAGCGAGGTGGTGGTGACGGCCCGTCTGGAAAGTCAGCGAACGAAGATCATGATGCTGGACCAGAAGACGCATGTGCACGGACTGTGTAACAAAGACATTGTTGCCGTGCAGATGGGAGGTACCAGTGAGGCTGCTTAACCTGGCTGATACCGATCACGACGTCCAGGTTGGAAAGGAGTTGGGGACTTGCGAGCCCATGGTCAGCGTAACCGCAATCGAGAAGACACATGAGCCGGTGCCGGCGCAACACCTGGGGCCACGGCTGGAAGATTTACTGGAGAGGGCGGCCGACCATCTGACCGCAGAACAGCTGGAGATGATTCGACAACTGCTGAGACGATACCAGCCAAGGTAACAGTGACTACGGCCGCACGGACAAAGTGCTTCACCGCATCGACACCGGTGAAGCCCGGCCTGTTCGGCAACCACCTAGACGAGTTCCACTGGCAAAACAAGCGACGGTATGGGATATGCTAGAGGACATGAAATCCAGGGGAGTGATTGAACAGTCTGACAGCCCTTGGTGTACCCCTGTAGTTCTGGTGAGGGCAAGACGTTCGAAGACCATCTCGACAACCTGAGCAAGTTGTTACAGAGACTTCAGGCAACAAACTTGAAGCTGAATGCGAAGAACTGCCAGCTCTTCCGCAAGGAAGATAACTACTTGGACCACATAGTCTCACCAAACAGAGTAGCTCCAGACCCGGATAAGACCCTGTCTATCAGAGATTGGCCTCGGACAAAGGATAAGCGAGAGTTGCGCAGTTTCCTGGGGCTGTGCAGTTATTACCGCCACTTCATAAAGGGGTTCTGCAACATCGTCAAACCCCTCACCCGCCTTACAGAGGACCACCCACCTTATGTGTGGACGGATGACGCCGAGTTCGCTTTCCAGCACCTGAAGAAGACACTTTGCAGGGCTCCAATTTTGGGATTCCTGCAACCAGGAAGCACGTTCATTATGGAATCTGACGCTAGCGACTATTGCATTGCAGGCGTCCTATCGCAAGTCCAGGACGGCCACGAACGGTTTATAGCCTGCTACAGCAAGACGCTATCCAAGGCAGAGAACTACTGCGTCACCCTACGAGAGTTACTGGCGTAAAGATCTTGGAGCATTTCCACAAATACCTGTATGGTCAGCTATTTAACCTGAGGACTGACCATTCCGCACTGACCTGGCTATTGAGCATTAAAAACCTGGAAGGCCAGACAGCACATTGGGTCCAGAGGCTGCAGGAGTGCGACTTCACCTCTGAACATCTTAGAGGGAAGAGCCACGGTAACGCAGACGCCATATCCCTAAGACCCTGCCCAGAGGAGGGCGGTCAGTGCACAAGAGTGGAAGACAAGGAGCGTGCCGTGTCAGTGTGGTCACGGCAGTGCCTGCGGATGGCTGGGATAGCGCAGGCCTGAGGAGAGAGCAGCTGGCCGACGCAGACTTGAGGCCACTCTTGAGAGAACTGGAGGCAGGGGCAAGACCAACCTGGGAGGACATCGCACCAAGGAGCGCCACATACAAGTCGTACTGGGCTAAATGGGACTCGCTGAAGATCAGCGAGGACGTGCTGTTCCGGGTATAGGAATCGCCTGATTGGAAGACGCAGAGGCAGCAGTTGGTACTTCCCCGAATTAAGCTCTCGGAAGTCTTGGAGGAAGTGCAATTCCGGTGTTTGAGGAGGTCACTTAAGTGCAAACCAAACAAACGTATTCTTATTTATTGCAACTTAATACAGTGTTGAACACAATTAAGCCATGTAATTTGTAATGCATGCTCTCTGTTAAAAGTAAACGATTAGGAATATCAAAAAAGTTGTAATTCATCTTCTCTCTCTCTCTCTCTCTCTCTCTCTCTCTCTCTCTCTCTCTCTCTCTCTCTCTCTCTCTCTCTCTCTCTCTCTCTCACACACACACACACACACACACACACACACACATAATTATTCAAAATCATCGAAGTTGTCATCAAATTATTCATTTATACTGTAATAGGCTCTGATTAACAAGAATTTAGTCAGTTTAGATTTTAACTTAGTAGCTGACACAGTATTTCTTAGGCTTTCCGGAAGCTTATTAAGTAGTTTTGAACCAAAGTATTGGGACTTATGTTCAAAAGGCTTTAGCCTGCGACCTTTAACTATATAGTTATTCTTTCCCCTTGTTTCATATGTGTGGACATCGGAATTTGTGGAGGTTATATTCCTGTTATGTACAAAAAGTATTGTTCCCAAAATAAATATGCAGGGAAGAGTAAGTATGTCTAATTTTATTAAAATACGGCTTGCATATTTCGTACGTATTATTTTTGCCAGGTATCTGATAGCTCTTTTCTGTAGGAGAAAAATTCGATGCCATAAGAAATGTGTGAATATATTAATGTAAAATATACTAGCTTACTAATATCTAATGAGAGAAAATGGACTAAATATCGCAACACAAAGAGTCCTGAGCTTAATTTACTTTCTAGTTATTCAATGTGTTTGTTCCAAGTTAAGTAAGTTGTCATCAAGGATTAAACCCAAAATACTTATACTTTTTACACACTGGACTAGACTATTGACTATTTTAAGCTGAGGTTCGAAAGGACAATTATAAAACAAGTGACGAAGAATTTTTAAACATATTATATAAAGCACTTATAATAAATGACCTTCAAAATTACACTAGCATTATTTATTTCTTCTTATAGCAAACATTACAATCTTTTCAATTCTTAATTACAATATCCTTATTAAAATTTTACACGACGCATCAAGACCCACACTTTAATACAAATGCTTATTAAATCTCCTCTATAACGATTTGCTAAATACCTACGCCATCAAGGACGTATTTGAGGGGGATTCCAGGGAGTTCGGACCCCCCAGATAATTTATAATTTCAAACTTTTAATAAATAGTTGAAATAAGACTTAGTTTAATATAAATCGAAACAGTTTATTCAAGCTTCTCATTTTAACGTCTCTATTCACTGTCAGGCAAACATGAAGTTATTTAAAAGATAAACGAAAAGTTCCTGCACAGCAGCTGTAGAACTCGTTAAAATACAGAAATAATGTCAATTACAATAATTTATTGCAAAGTTAACCAATTCCGATATATTATAATTTGCTGGTTAGAATTCCCAGATACATAAAGGTAGGAAATTTGTAACTTCTAAGTTCCCATTTCCTTTTCCATTCAAGGAGAACTAATACTTCAAATGCATCAGTCAGTGGTTCGCTTTTTAAATTTCTGATTGCTGCTTATATAACTTTATCCCAGGTATAAGAGCAAAAATGTGCAATGTGCAAGGTGTTTCTACAGAATTTATCGAAAGAAACAAGACAAAAACAAACTTTTCCAAGAACAATTTGTAGAAGCTTGGTTGGAGAAAGTCATGTGAATATAATACATTACATGTGTTTTCATTTGTTACTATGATAAAAACACATCGCTGATTAATTATTTATTAAAAGCAAATAATTCAACGTACATTTATGGACCCCCCCCCCCCCCGGAAACTGACTTCTAATACGTGCCTGTGCACCATTTACACTTTCACTGTAAAACACTTTTACACTATTAATACAACTAAACAGAAAAAAAAATTCTTCACTGTAACTTTCACATTTAATAAATAAAATAGAACCTAAAATCCACTATTATTACACTATTTTCCATTCTTCATCTGCTACCTGCTGAGAGACTGCATCTGAAAACAGCATCGCCATTTTAGAAATTCATTGTACGACCTCCAAACTCTGCCCCCGGACCCAGCCTCCTGAAGTCTACGCCGCCATCTTACTGGAACAGTGCCGCTTCCTTCAAACTACCTCCCCTCGCCGACTTATTGGACTAATTATTATCCTATCATTCTTCCTTTTCTTCTTCCTCTTCTTCTCTATCTAGGATATTTGATTAATGTGTCTCTAAGGTCACTATCCATTTCAATGAAAACGCAATATTTTGTTTCTTTTCATTTCAGATACAAGATAAATACAAGATCTAAAACTGATAAACTTGTTTTTTCTTATGTAAATGCCTTATTTCCTAGAATGCCTAGGGAAAAACTTTTAATTTATTTTAAAAAAAAGTGGTTTAATTCAGCAAATTTTATGAGGAATTAATAGTTGATTTTTTTTAACTTACTGAATTTTGTTTAGATAAAAATTTCTTAGTTTTAATGGTGAATTTTTTCAACAAACTTCTGGCTTAGCAATGGGTAATCCTATCACATTTACTTTTCACCTTTTCTTGCTGATCTCTTTATTTTTTTTTTTTCGAAATGCAAGTCACTAACCCTTTTCCGTTGATTTCTAAAACCTGGTATAAATATGTTGATATTTTTGCTTTTGCTCCCGATAAAAATTAACGACGTTTTAAAATTACAAAATTTACAAGATAAAGCTATAAAATTCACATTAGAAACTGAAATTCATGGATTTCTTCCTTTTCTAGATTTGAAGATAATAAGAAATAATAATAATAAATTTGATTTCGATATTTATGGGATGTTTACTCATATTGATAATTACATAAAAAATAAAAGTTCTAACCCTTTAACACATAAATTTGCTGTTTTTAATAGTTTGATTTATAGATGAATAAATATACCACTGAATAAAGAAGAATTTAATAAAGAATATAAACATAAAATTAATAATGTTTTAATTAATGGTTTTAATAAAGACTTTATACAAAAAAGATTGAAAAATTTAAATATAAAAAATTGTAATGATATTTCTACCCTTAGAAAAATAAAAGACAGTTATAATTTAAAAAAATATACTTACCACTCTTGGGATAACAGACATTTTCAAAACGAAATTAAGAGTTTGGTATACCTTTAGATACTCAAAATATAGTATTAAAATTTATTGCATTTCTCTAAGAAAGATAAAATTCCTAGTAATAAAAAAATCTGGTGTTTATCAGTTTAATTGTTTCGATTTTGATAACGTTTATATTGGAAAGACAAAACGTAATTTGGAAACCAGAAGGAAAGAACATTTTCGTAACATTAAGTATAAACAAACTGATAAATCGGACTTAGTAAATCATTTTTTGTCATTTAATCATGAAATAAATCCAGAGGTTAAATTATTAAAACAATTAAATGGTCCGATAGATTTAATGGTTTGGGAAAATATATTTACTTTAAAAAATAGACATCGCATAATGAATTTTGAAATACCGGCAGTCGGTTCTGTTTTTTAAATTTGTTTTATTTTCAGAATTTGGTATTACCAACAAGAACATATTAACATCTAGCATTTGTAATGATGACAACAGTTTTGTTGTTTCCGACTGACGATGTGGAAGAATTTCCATGAAATTGCGATCCTGGACAATTTATAAGAAAACTGTCATGATTTCTTATAAGATAAGTGAAGTTTTATGTTACAAATTATTACATTTGTATATATTTATTTGCATCATTGTTAATATCTTCATATGTTACCTATTTACGAGATTCCTTATTTCTTAAAGTAACATACATTTTTAAAAGAACTATCAAAATAAGTTTCCTCAGTATTCAGACAGTTTCCATGGACTCGACTTGCGATAAGTAGTTCCTAATTCTCCCGTTACATCCATATTTTGCACATACCAGAGCTGTTCAATAAAGAATGATCGCATTTTTTTTCTTTTTTTTGACAACGTACCTTTACTTATCCTCATAATTTTGATGGTCCTTCTGAAAATAGTTTCTTTTGAATGCGATGCACTTGTCCCAGTGTTTCTGCCAGTCTTCAAACACATGCTGGAAACCATTATTTGAGAAATCCTTCAAAATCCCCTTTGCAGCCATTTGTCTTTATTTACGTCCTGCAAACTTAAATCATATCGGACGGTGAATGAATTGTGTGAAATGATGCTCAAATGAGTCCATGGTCCATTGAGCTTAGAGTTACCCGACATTGGTCTTGAAAGATACGGGAAAACCCTGGAAAAACCTTATCCAGATAACTCACCCTGACCGAGATTCGAACTCGGTACCTGTTGAACATGAGGCAGACACGCTGCCATCTACGCTACAGAGACGGGCCAGCCTTCACCACTGCTTCTGATGATGGATAATGCCTCCAACGGAGGTGTTTCCTCAAGATAGGGAATAGAAAGGAGTCACATGGGGCTAAATCCGGACTATAGGGTGGGTGAGGGATGCACTTCATGTTGATTTTTGCAAGATATTCAGGAACAACATTGGCAATGTGCGGCCGCGCATTATCGCGGTGCAGCATCAGCCTGCTTTACGGAAGTGTGGTCTTTTGCGCTGGATATGGACTTGCAATGTTTTCAGGACATCCCTGTAGTATTGTCCAGCTACTGATGTGTGTGCAGGTACAACATGCTCATAAACCATTCCATGAATATCAAAGAATGAAATGACCATAACCTTCCCAGCAGATGCAACCGCTTTTGCTTTTTGGGGGGTTGGTGAGGAAGGAAATTTCCACACTGAGCTTTGCTGTTTGCCCTCAGGATCAAAAGGATGTAGCCAAGTTTCATCAGCAGTGATTACGTTTGAAGAACCTCCGGATCTTCCTCTAACATCAACTTTAACTGCATGCAGAGCTGCATGCGAATGTCCTTTTTTTTCAGGAATCAACAGTCTTTGAACCCATCGCGCACAAACACGTCTCATGCGTAATTTTTTGTCACCAAAGTGTGTGTGGCACCCAATGAAATGTTCAGTATTTCAGAAAGTGATCTTAAGGTAACTCGTCGATTCTCTCTCACAATGGCCGCAGCAATATTGATGTGTTCTTCCGTAAGAGCTGTAAATGGAGCACCGGGTCCACCTTCCTTTAAAATTGATTGTCTCCTCTCTTTAAACGTTTTAAAGCACCTTCGAGCTGTGCTGTAGGGAAGAACAGACTCTCCATAGGCCTCATGTAACATTGTATAGGCCTCAACTGAAGATTTGTTGAGACGAAAGCAGAATTTCAAATACGCATATTGTTCCTCGCGTGTTACCTCCATTGTAGCAGTAGACGACACCGAACACGTCTGAACTTGCCTGGTTCTCACAGGCGGAAACCAGGAATACTAACAATGAAACTACTACGGCGCGTTTGTTTCACATTAAGCTAACAGAATATAATAAGATTGAATTTAAGTGCAAAAAATTATGATTATTCTTTATTGACCAACTCTTTTATAATAGAGAAACCGCCATTTGGCTTCCAAATGCTTCAAATGAAATCTTAATGAGCTTTGAGATCGAATTCAGAAGTTTTTAGGGAAACGATTTAGGAATTTGATTCCACATAGAATTGCTCATATCTGATCTTAATTAATGAATTTATTTTATCTTCTATCCGCAATAAAAGGCTACGCAATTACAAAGGAATGCCTGAAAGTACAACAGATAGTTACAACAAAGTGAAGTAAACACGGCTAACCGCCACTGATGTTACTGCTGCAATTCTGTGTCATGATCCCTTCTATTTAAGAAGCCTTTAGATAACAAGAAGATAGTGGTTCATCTGATGGCATTTTCAGCAAGATTACGTAAGGCTAATTTTGTGTGGAAGGTCTGGCTTCGAAAATACAAGGAGTTCTCTGCAAACAGTACTCGAATTTTATGTCTGGAGAGTTCATTTACATTAAAAAACTATACGAATCTCATACGTATCAGGAAAATTCGCAACTCACACATAATTTCTACTTCTTAGTTATATTCTACTGCACAGTTTGCTAACGAGGTTTCTCCTAAATATACACGGTGATCATTTTTATCTGTAATTTTACCGCGCAAAATTTAAAGTCATCAATAGCCTCGCTGATGGAGCGAGTTTCTATACAATTCCCCTAGCGATTTGCTATCGTATTTGATGTGCTGACAGCAGCTTAGAGGGCTCCTTCTACCGGCAGGTAAATATACTATTTGAGAAGTGGTTCGTCCCCGCGTAATATAAAGATGCGTAATTTCGCCTGGTGCGTAGATACGATAACTGTTTTTAGAAAACCATATACTGCAATGCAATGCACTGCAAAGCTAATTATGCAGCCATAACAATATACCATGAATATACGAAATGATAACTCAATGAACATTTATTTCACAATTAACATTCTGTTATAGTAGACATATATGCATATTGTGGACATCTTGAGCTTCCGGAGAAGTCCGCGTCGTTGTTTGGCTTGTCGCCGACGTTTCCCTCACCATGTTGTGGGCTCCCTCAGGGCACAAGTATGCTGACTCCAAGAGGAGGTTCAGGTTGCCCGGGTTCTCCCGGTTGGAGGGTTACACGCCAAGATACCTATCCGCTGTGCGCATTTACCCGTGCGGTATAAAATATATAGTAATATGCGTGAGCTTGCGTGTCGTTGCGTAAGACGGCGCAGTTGGCCTCTACTGATGCTTCTGGTGCCGGGATGTATCTCTGAAGGGGGGCAGTGCCTGTTCCACCTCGCTTTGGGCGGTCGCTAGCGTTCCGTCAAGCAGAGGGGGGGGGGGGCTACTAGCGACAGGCCAGATGGAATTCTGATATTTAGGTTTAGGGTTTATCCAGGTCGTGCGCACGCTCTCGGGCGCAACTGCAGGTGTTAACCCCTTCCAGCCGCGGCCAAGGCACGGCGTGATCTGGAGGTGATTGAGGTTGAAAGGAGGAGAAGCGGATTTTACCAGCCAAGGGCAACCCTGCGGAGGCGGTAGCTCCTCCGTCTCCTGGGGAGACGGTGGTCGTATTGACCCAGGGTATTCACCAGCTGGTTTGGGTGAGGAGTAATCTTGGCATACAACGTGCACGTTCATTCAGGCATGACGTCGTCAACGTACGGTATGCCAGACTGGGTGTGCAGGAAGTGTGATGAGAACCTGCGGTCGGTACCGTAGATAATTCTTAAAGCTCTGTTCTGTACGGCCTGCAGCCTGCGGAGTGTGGTATGGGCCACCGAACCCCAGATCTCGCATCCATACAGGATCAGAGGCGGAAAGATCGTACGGTACGCCCGCAGTTTGAGACGGATGGGCATTGTAGACCGGAAGTTGGGATAAAGTTGCCTGAGCGCAGCGTGGCCAAGGCAGGCTTTTAACCTGACATGCGGAGTGAGAGTGAGGCCGTGGTCCAGTTGGATATCGAGGTATTTGGCGAATCGAACCCGGTGGATCGTTCTCCGCCGCAACCGCCAGCTGAGGGTCTTAGCCAGCATGAGAGCAGAGCTCTGTGTATCTGTAACCCGTGGACTTGGGTTCGAAATTTGTTGCCGGTATAGAAACGTCACACCACACTTTGCCCCCGGTTACAGAGGACTGAAGTGATAGCCTTCATATAGAGGGATAAAGAATTATGATTCGGTGTTCTGCACGTAGACTATGTGTAGGCACACATTCAAAGGTGGAATCACAACTCAGAAATTCAATGCCATGGCCGGGATTTTAAGCACTTTCTATTACACTTGTGGCTGCTCACATACGCTTGTGCACTGCATTTTTCAGTTCTCATTCTACCTTTCAATGTGGATAGAAATTGCTACGTTTGAAAGTCTGCCCTCTTAAGACTTCACGACAAATGTAGATTTAGCAGTAAAAAGTATAGGCTAGGCATTCCATAATAATTTAGACAATTAATACTATCTACGAAATTGTACGTCTTATTTTCAGAAAATTAAAGATGGCAGACATTTCTTCACAGAAGCGATAACGTGCAGGTGTTTGTATTTGTTAGAAACATTTCGTGTTCCAGCTTAGGAAAATAATTAACTTAATTATAAAGTTGAACATTTATCCGACATTTTCATATGTAATTTTCTCCATCTCGTTTGTAAGATATGTTTGTTAAAGAGTAGAGGAGATTAACGCATAGAACCTTTTAAAAACGAATCCTAAACAATCGCTTTACTATTTCTGCTGTTTGCATGGCCACGGAAACAATGTTACCTGCTTGCCACTGAAGGAAGACAAGTATTTCAATGATCAAACCACATATCAGAGCATTTGCATTTAAACTATACTTTGGAGTGAGCGTGATTTCTCAAAAACCTTCGTGTTGTATCATTTCAAGTTTTGCCTATTTTTTGGTATTTGATCTTTGTTCACACAGAAGCACAAATACCTCAGCATGCACTGCTCTTATTCTAAAATACTATTTTAAACTTACCAACAGTTTTACAGGCTTCCATTTGACCACGGACTTGAAGATGTTGTAGCTATGGTGGATCAAGTGTTTCACCCTCACTTATTTCCTTAACAATGAACAATGGCGTGCCTTGGCGAAGGTACGCTTTGTTCCGGATATTGCGCATGCGTTAAAAGAATACCAACCTAAGAATGCTAAAACTAACCCGTAATGTACAAAGAAGGTAAAGTTTTTCTGTTTGTTTGTTTTGTTTACTACTCCTAACGTTGTCACGTAGAATTATGAATAAAATGTGTGTAATGAGCTTAGAGTTAACCAACATTCGTCTTTCGGAATAAGGAAAAAGCTGGCTACTGAACACTCGACTAACTTGGAACGCCCACATCTGTCGGTCTGTTACACTTGCGGCTGCACGTCTCTCAAAACTGTATGTACCCTTTACGCAACAGGCGCACCACACTTGGTTATGAATCCTCCCTTCATCTTTACAAATCTCTAATCTTTCCCATTTTTACCTATGCAGCTCCAGTCTGTGGTGACACCAGCAAGACTAATCTCCGCCGACTGCAGGAATTACAAACCAGGGTGCTCCGTACAGCTGCAAATGCTCCATGGTTCGTCAGAAACCAACAACTTCATCAAGAGTTTGGTCTTCTACCCGTTCACCAGTGCATCCGCCGGCTGGCACGACCTTCCTTTTACCATCTCCAGGAGGTCCCTGGATCTGTTACGTACAATCGTTAAGCTTGCACTCGCCAGGTAACTCGACTTAAGTGCAGACTACCACAGGATCGCCTCCTGAGTGACCTCTCCAATACATCCGACGGCTGGCACGACCTTCCTCTTAGCATCTCCAGGCAGTCCCTGGAGCTGTTACGTACAATTTTGGCGTTTGCACTCGCCAATCAACTCTCCTCAAGTGCAGACTCCCACAAGATCTTCTCCTGAGTGACCTCTCCAGTACATCCTCCGGCTGGCACGACCTTCCTTTTACCATCTCCAGGAAGTCCCTGGAGCTGTTACGTATAATCTCGGCGCTCGCACTCGCCAACCAACTCGCCTCAAGGGCAGTTTGCCACAAGATCTCCTCCTGAGTGACCTCTCCAGTACATCCCCCGGCTGGCACGACCTTCCTTTTACCATCTACAGGAGGTCCCTGGAGCTGTTACGTATATTCTCGGCGCTCGCACTCGCCAACCAACTCGCCTCAAGGGCAGTTTGCCACAAGATCTCCTCCTGAGTGACCTCTCTGACCTCTCCAGTACATCCGCCGGTTGGCACGACCTTTCTTTTACCATCTGCAGGAGGTCCCTGGAGCTGTTACGTACAATCTTGGCGCTCCCACTCGCCAACCAACTTTCCTCAAGGGCAGGCTGCCACAAGATCTTCTCCTGAGTGACCTCTCCAGTACATCCGCCGGTTGGCACGACCTTTCTGTTACCATCTGCAGGAGGTCCCTGGAGCTGTTACGTACAATCTTGGCGCTCCCACTCGCCAACCAACTTTCCTCAAGGGCAGATTGCTACAAGTTCTTCACCTGAGTGACCTCTCCAGTAGAGACCACCCAGACGAGTGATACCTATCATACTAAAGTCCTCAAATTGTGTTATAGTGATCCTGTCATATTTAGCTAGAGGAGTCGTTCACGGCTACTTCAATTGTTATGTGTACTGTTACTTTCGCAATAACAAACATCTGTAAAGCATACTTGCTGATCGACAGATAATAAAAAAGAGAAAAACGTCAGTTGTTAATTGAGTTACAGCTATGCAGTAATTTTGAGTGTGTGGATATTTGAAGTGTATCGCAGCGAATTACGTGCAGCGGGGAGAACAAGACGACCTTGAAGACTGCTGTTGCATATGTCACGACATTTTTCTGCCGCAAGGGGTGTATAGAGCCTGTTTTACTTTTAATAAAGAGCATTTTAAATGTCTGTAAACAACGCTTTTAATTCTACGAACCTACAAAGTCACAGCCCTTTTGCAGCTTGTAATGTTAGTGCTCTGTTTTAACTCCCGCTCGAAGCTAATCATCACCTTAATATCGTATTTATTCCGAATTCGGACGTGACCATCAGCGCTGCGTTAAAATTGTCACATTGATCATATGACAGTAGTAATGATTTTGCGAATTTAGGTCAGCGAATTTTCCTTATTGTTCAATTCTTTTTATCTCTGTGCAATGCGAGGAGAAAGAAATTTTAAAGCTGTTGCACATGGACTAGGTCCTTAAGGATTTGACTATCACTTAATGGCTGCTGTATTATGGTATTTCCCTTGCACATACAAATAATTTGCAATAAGGTAATTAATGTATTCAAATGTTTATCTCGAACGACCTGAAATCGATGGAGGAATAAGGTTTCTTACAGCATGGTTACAAGAGTAGAGAAACACGCGTGAGATTTTTCTATGTATAACTTAGGTCCTCCAACGTTAGATAATATCGGACGATGAATGGAATGGGTGAAATGATGCTCACATGTGCCTGGGGTCCATGGGGCTTAGAGTTAACCGATTTTGGTCTTTCAGTATAAGGGAAACCCCCGGAAATAACCTTATCCAGGTAACTCATCCTGACCGAGATTCTAAATCTGACTTCTTGAACTTGAGGCAGACACGCTACCGAGGCGGGACACGCATGAGTGAACGTATCCAAATATATATTTCGTCTACCATGTCATGGCAGGTAGAGTAGACATTGCATTCACTACCGAAAAATTCGATACGACATTTTACTAGAAATATGCATTTGAAAGTTCCATATATCAGAAAAGAACTCGGAAAAGGGTCCTTGTATGCATGTTTGTCTACAGCATAGTTGAAAAATGCAACTTTTACACTGGTCGCCAAACTAGAATGTGATTGACAGTAAACACATAGAAAAGCGCTGTAAGTAAACGGGAGGGAATGAGTACCTCATAACCGTTGTCATAGTAATGTCACCCGAACGTCGGAACTCCCGATAGAACCGGCCGGCAGCAGGTTAGCAGGAGACGGGAAACATTCGACTACGCCTACCCATCTGTCTTGTAGCGATAACGAGGGGGATGCATGGAAAAACTTCGTTAGCCATCTCTTTCCCCCTCCTTGACATCTAGAACCTGCAGGATGATTCACCGAATCGCGAGACTTCGAGAAACAGCAATATCCATATAAAAAGGGGGCTGCAAGGGCGAGTGAGGTCAGTTCTTGGCGAGCAGCGTGAGGAGCGCCGAGTGAGTTTACGGACCGGAAGACTGAACGTGCATCAGAGGAATGTACGTAACTGCGTGCAGTGGACCTGTGACAGACGAACTGGTGAATCGTAATGGTATGCATTACGTAATTCTGTGTAATAGGCAAGTGTTGCGATTGTAATTCGGTGGAAATAAAGAACATTTTGAGTCTGTGCAATTGGAGTTTTAATTTCACGAACCCACAAAGTCACAGTAACCATTAGATGGACCAATTAGAGTCAAGACGTTTCCTTGACAATGTTAGACGCTGAACTTTCGTTGCCAGTATTCCAACACGTGCCTAGAATGATCTGCAGGCGAGCGAGTTACGCAAACGCTGCAGTAAACGCAATACCTTGGTGTTTATTTCACTTCTGATAACGCTGCGTAAACAGAACACCTTCACGTATGTATAAGTTGCTATTATTTTATATAAGGTTACAACAGTTAGAGATCCTGCACTGGCAAGTTTTTTTGCACTATGTGACAATTTCCCTTGGTTTACGTGTGTCTGAGTTTGTGTATCTGTGTGTGTTGTGATCATTTGTAATTGTGTTTTGATGAATGTTTAATTATGTGTAAAATTAGTCAAAAGCGAAAACCTGAACATGCTCGGGAACCAAATAATACTATGTTTTGTAAAGATATTCCAATTAAGTCCTGCGCTGTCGCGTAGCGGGCTAAGGCAGCATGCTTTGGTCCCTGGCCACGGAAAGCGGCGCGGGTTCGATCCCACCCATGGGTGCGGATTTTAGGTCCCGGGTATAGGGCCGGTGTCCACTCAGCATCGTTAGGAAAGTGAGGAGCTTACGTTAGGTAAGCGGCCCTGGTCACGGAAACCAACATTCCGGCTGGGGGATGCCGAGATGCTCACCACATCTCCTCCCCGTATCGGTTGCATGATCGCACACCTCTGCCATGAGTAAGTGGGCGTGAGGCCGGCAAGTCAGGTTGGTAGGTCTTGGCCCTCTAAGGGCTGTCGCGCCATGGGTTATTATTATGGGTTATTATTTCAATTAAAGTTCAGCCACAGGAAATACGAGTGATATCCTCCGTGTGAGAATACTTCGAAGAGGAGAAATTGAAAGGGGAGCCCATTATTCACTTCTCTAAGGTACTTGATAGGACCTCACGTGCTGTAGGTATCAGTAAGAACACTGTGGTTAAGGTTGGGAACGAAAAGTATTTTAAAGAAGAAAGTCAGGCATCGGGGTCTAAATTAGAAAGTCCCGGAAAGAAAAGGATGTAGGCGGCATTTCCCAAATTCAATCAGCATCAAAATGCCACAGGTATGCCGCTTATGTTACGATGATCTTTAGATTGATGTGTTCTTGCATATTCTAGCGTTTGCATGTAGATCCACGACTTTTCTACTGTCTTTGTGTACTTCCCGTAGGGGAGGGGATCCGTCCCCTTCAGCTGCTGTGGTGCGTGCGCTGCGGACCCTTACCACTCGTGGTACCTCTGACGTTACTAGAGGAACCTCGGGCAGAACTACCCAGCTCCTCACGTCGGGGAATTGTTCGGATTGGGTTGGACTCGAGGGGGCAGTGGTTCCCGACACCCACGGGGAACTGGGTAGCGCCAGCCAGGCTACGGCCACCCGTAGGGGGTAGAGAGTTACCTCATAAGTCCCCGGTACTTCCCTGCAGAGCTTGTAGAAGGTGTGCTATATCACCAGGTGACCCTACCGAGGTTTTTGGTAGTCTTCCCTGCGGGGCTGACACGCGTAAGTGGCGTATCCACTTCCATCCCGTCTTGACGTTGTTGTCGATGGGGGGCTTTTCAAAAAATCACTTATTGCCTTATGGAAAGACTCCCGGGGTTATCCGTCGCTCCCGGTTATAATACAATATAATAATGTCTTATCCTCCTTTTACGTATACTTCTCAAATCCGAAGTTATCATTCAATCTTTTCTATATCTGTGCAATGCGAGGAGAAAGAAATTTCAATGCTGTTGTATAGTGACCAGGTCCTTAAGGATTTGACTACCACTTAAAGGCTGCTGTATCATGGTATTCCCCTTACACATACATATAATTAGCAATAAGGTAGTTAATTTATTCAAATGTTTACCTCGAAAGACCTGAAGTGATGGAGGAATAATGTTTGTTACACCATGGTTACAAGAGTAGAGAAACACGCGTGAGTGAACGCATCCAAGTTTCTACTTCGTCTACCCCGTCATGGCAGGTAGAGCACACATTGCGTTCCATAGCGAATAATTCGTTAGGAAGTTTTACTAAAAATATTCGCTTTAAGGTTCAATATATCAGAAAAAAAAGTCGGAAAAGTTTGCATGTCTGTGCACAGCATAACTGAAAAATGCAACGTCGTATAATACAGATATTGTTATTATATTTAGTACATAAACTTTTCATGATAATGCTCATTTTTCAGTCTAGCTGTCGAGCTTTCTTTCCAAAACCCTCATTCTCTATAGTGACGGAACCTGGCGTAATTGGTAATTATAATTAAACCGCTTAAACCACTTTCGAGGATTTATAATCATGATGTTAGCCTTCTGTTCCAACCCATGGAGGACAATTAATTTTTTAGGGGTAAAAGTTTCGTATTATCTGTTCTTTAGAAAGTGAGATGAAACAACTTGATAATCTATTTCCATTTCAAATAAGCTGATGTCGAGGACCACAGGGCCTTAGAATATTTCGCACATTCCTTCCTGCAGCATCGTAATTCTCTCACTGGGCCATCTAGTTTGCGTTGCACTAACTACCTTACTGCATACTCTCTTAGTGGCACAAGTGTTGACTAGTAACTCGGGCAGCTCGATCGATACAGCTCATGATGGATGGTCGTGTTCCGGCTCCACCAACTGACATCCACGGTGTGCCTAAGAAATTCTTTGAAGAGTGGGGAATAAAAATAAACATAAATAAGTCGAAAGTTATGGTCTTCAACAAGGAAGTTTAAATAAAAAAGATGAAATGTGGGTACTAAATGGCAAAAGGATAGAAGTGGTCAATGAATATGAATAATTAGGAGTAAGGTTGAATAACAATGGAAAGTGGGGAGCACACAGGAGTAAAATGGAAGCAAAAGGAAGGGCAGTAATGAATGGGATAAGAATATGCAAATATAACACAGAAATGACAACCAAGTGGTTAGAAAGAATGTATGAAGCACTAGTTAAATCCAACATGTCGTATGCAGTGGAGATCTGGGGGGGGGGGGTCACAGAGGTAAACAAAACGGTGGACCAAAGCTACAGAAGGTTTTGTAAAGAGCTACTAGGCTTACCAAGATCAGCACCTAGGAAAATAGCTTTAGTAGAATTAGGAAAGATAAGAAGAAATGGTATAATAATGGAAAGAATAATAAAATTTTGGTTTAGGTACTTGGCCAAAGAAGAAGGGGAAATTATGAAATTATGCATGAGACAGCAAGAAAGATTAGAGAACTCAAATAGTTGATGGATAGAGATAGGAGGAATTATGGAAAATATAGGAATGGAAGATATATGGAGATTAGAGGAAAGTAATGCAAGCGATGTGGTTATATTGGTAAAATGCAGAAAGATAGGAAATATGGGGAAGTCTATAAAATATGAAATCATTACAATTTTACAAACAAACAAAAGACAAATGGGCCAGAAATGTAAAGAATATAAGAAAGGAAGATGAGGGGGGAAAGGGGCTAATTAAGTAACAAGGAGGCATGGAGGTTAAGAGCTACCTGGCAGAGAAGAAGACCAGAGTGTCATGCAAGCCAAGGTAACAACAAGGTAAAGACAAATATAGCCAAAAGCTGTAAATTGTAAAATTTTTGCATATGTCCTGTAAATATATCAATATATCAGTTCGCACGGTGCCGGTGTGCCTGGCCGTTGCTGGCGAGTGCTAAGGAGGTATGTCAGTCACTACCTCGTGCAGTGGCGGTCCGTAATCTGATTTCAGTTACCATTAAATAATTAAGGACAGGGTTTAATATCTCTCTGGTACTCGTTATTAAATTATAGATGCAGAGACGTTTCGAAGTATTTTATTTGTGTAAAAGACAAATTGAGTTTACCTTAATATCGAGCTAAAGATTTAATGACAAATAAAGCAGCTTGAGGAGAGGTTTAATTTTGTCGTCTTCTGTAACAACAGTAATAATAATGATGTTGATAGTAATAATTAATAATAATAATAATAATAATAATAATAATAATAATAATAATAATAATAATAATAATAATAATAATAATAATAATAATAATAATAATAATAATAATAATAATAATAATAATAATAATAATAATAATAATAATAATAATAATAATAATAATAATAATAATAATAATAATAATAATAATAATAATAATAATAATAATAATAATAATAATAATAATAATAATAATAATAATAATAATAATAATAATAATAATAATAATAATAATAATAATAATAATAATAATAATAATAATAATAATAATAATAATAATAATAATAATAATAATAATAATAATAATAATAATAATAATAATAATAATAATAATAATAATAATAATAATAATAATAATAATAATAATAATAATAATAATAATAATAATAATAATAATAATAATAATAATAATAATAATAATAATAATAATAATAATAATAATAATAATAATAATAATAATAATAATAATAATAATAATAATAATAATAATAATAATAATAATAATAATAATAATAATAATAATAATAATAATAATAATAATAATAATAATAATAATAATAATAATAATAATAATAATAATAATAATAATAATAATAATAATAATAATAATAATAATAATAATAATAATAATAATAATAATAATAATAATAATAATAATAATAATAATAATAATAATAATAATAATAATAATAATAATAATAATAATAATAATAATAATAATAATAATAATAATAATAATAATAATAATAATAATAATAATAATAATAATAATAATAATAATAATAATAATAATAATAATAATAATAATAATAATAATAATAATAATAATAATAATAATAATAATAATAATAATAATAATAATAATAATAATAATAATAATAATAATAATAATAATAATAATAATAATAATAATAATAATAACGGATGCACACAAGCTTTTGTTAGGTAGTTGAAGCGGAAACAGTCTCATCTGGACTTCTCGCGTTATACTGTGTCTTTGTGGGTTCGTAAAATTAAAAGTCCAATTTGCAGAAATTCAAAATGCTCTTTACTTGCATAGAAACACTCTTTGGTCAACCCTTACAGTAGTAAAATTACGTAACATACACAAATACAATCTTCGTCACTTCTGCACATGTAAACAAACAAAAGAGTTCAGTTTCAAAACACAGCTGCAGACACACGAATCAGTTCCGACTCTCGACTTGACTCTTGGCGAGTCCCAGCTTCCTTATATACAGAGACTCCCATAAATAATCGGACAAAGTAGAGTACTAAGTTTTGAAAGTGAAAATCAACATTTGATGTGCTATTTCATTGAAATTAATGATAAGCGACAGTTACATGGTTCCTTCTTGTAAGAAAACAAATGTTATTTCACATAAAAATTATATAACGCGTGCTTTTTTAAGAACTAAACAGAAATGACATTTTTTGGCCCTCAAAAGTGATCGGACATAACAAATTGAGTGTGATACAAAATATGGCTTAGTACTTTGTGACTCTCCCTCTTCTTTTCATTACTTCTCGTAACCTATTTGGCATACTGTGAACCAGGTTTTTCAGGTAGACTGTAGACAGTTTGCTCTATTCCTCTTGCAGCATCTCCTTCAAGTGCTGCTTGGAGGTGATGGGGTCTTCCGCGCGGCCTTCTCCAGTTTATCCCATACTACTTCTATGGGATTAAGATCCGGAGAATGAGGAGGTGGATATAGTACATGAGGATAGTTGTAAAGTAACCATAGCTGCCCATGTGGGACGTATGCTTCGGGTCATTATCCTGATAAAGTGAGAAGCTGTCCTAAATACCCATCATTTCTGCACTTTGTTTTAAATTTTGCTGAAATAGGCTGAGATAGGCTTCCTTGTGCATGGCTGTGTCTATGAACACCAGCTTTCCCACTCACGTAGAGGAAATACAGCCCCATACCATTACGCTCCCTCCGCTGTGTTTGACTGTGCCTTGTAAATTGCTCTCTTCCAGCTCCGTGTTTGGTTTCCTCCACACAACCACCCTGTCATCGGAACCAGCAAGGTTGTATTTGCTTTCGTCACAAACAATAACTTGATCCCACCAATAGTTTGCCTTGTTAACAAAATCCTTGGCAAATTGTAATCGCTTCCTTTTATTCTTGCTGGAAATGTATGGCATTTTTCTCGCTACGCGACCATTAAAGTCTTATTTTCGCATGACCCTTCTGACCGTTTCAGGGCTGTCAGACCCAGTTCTCCCTGAATCTCAATACAGATTACCGGAGCACTTATACGCGGATTCCGTTTTACCTTCCGCATAATATAAGGCTCCCGCCTATCGGTAAGAGGTTTTGGTCGCCCTGACTTTGCTCGAGATTCAATTCTGTCTTCATACTTATACCGGCGAATTATGTCACTAACTGTACTTTTGCTAAGATACACAATCTCTGCTATTTCCCGGCATGTTTGGTTCTTTTCATAGTGATAAATCACTGTCTCTGTTCAAAGATACTCTGCTTATCTCTGGGCCACATACTATGCTCTTGGCTTCTTCTTGGTGAACAGTTGACGTACTTCTTCTACGATGTTGTTTTGTCCACTGACGGACTTCACCTACTCGTTTGTATTGCATTTCATTTGTTCTGTCCGATTCCTTTTGTGTCGTAAACTCATGATGTAAACAAGGTTGAATGAGGAAGCTCTTAGTTTAGCCACATTTTCAGCTTCTAAAATGGATATTCATTGCAAATGATTTTTGCTTAACACAAGGAGTATCTTGAGATTGATACACATAATCTATCCTGCTTTATAGAGCACTCCATAGTGAAATGCAAAGTCTGTCCGATTATTTATGGGAGTCAGTGTACCTCTACTCACAATAATAGTTTATGGAATATTAGGTTTAATAGTTTTTGCTGTTTTTGGTGGAAGTATATTAAATTGAATAATTTTTTTAACTCCTTATTTTATTTGTTTACCTTTTTTTATAAAAATAATACCAATTTTGTTAGAGATTTCTGGAACGTTCTATAACAAACAGAAATCGATTTCCACACATAGCACACAGGTGTCGTTGAAGGGAGTCCTACTCCGCAAATGAGGGTCCTTCGACAATTGCCATACCAGGACTACCTCCCTTACCGGCATAAAGATTGGTATTTAAGGAATGGTGCGTAAATGGTGGTGATAGTGGTAGAGAAGTGGTTTAGTTTTTCTAAGAACGTATTGTAGGAGTAAGGTGTGATTTATGATGTTTATGGCGGGCCTAGCACAGGTCTGGGTCTTTTGTAATTTTCTCTGTGGTCGAGGTCATAATCCCCGAGGCCGCGGATGAGGTGATTGAAAGCGAACTTTCCAGTCAGCTATCTGTCTCTTCATCTATTTCGACAAGCTCTTATCTCCGCGGTGCACTATCTGTCCCTTTGTGCGCCCCAGCCGCCAGTCGCAAAAATGGGTTCGGGACAATATATATCCCAACTACTGCAGCCTCTGTGACATAAGCAATACCACAAAGATCTGGGTCAGTGGTAAACACGCGATAACTTGTAAGAATCGCAACAATGTTGATAAGCCAGGTGTCTTATTGCTATCATTGCACTGTAACACAACATATTAGCTTTGTTTTCTTGTTACGCTTTGGAAACTTTGAAGCTAAGTTCCTGTCAATACTGTACTGTGGCTTAGGTAATGTTTAAGCTGAATGTAGCAGTGGATTGCAATTCAGGTATTCTCCATCTGATTTTGTTCTTATTGTGAAGAACCGCTCGCAAATATAAATTCTTCGGATTGGGACACCTTGTTTCACAAGTCAACGATCTGAGCTGACAGTTTGGCATAGCTGCTTCAGGTTTGGCTGCAAATGCAGTTTCAAATTTTAACATTTCCACAAGGTACAATGTTCAGTGAGGTCTAACCGAAAGTCCGAAGATCCCGGCCTCTGTTACCCGGGAGCGATGGAAAACTCCGAGGGTCTTTCCTTGGGGCAATATCTTGAGTCTAAATAGCCCCCCCCACCCCAATGGACAACAACGCCAAGACGGGTGGAAGTGGATACGCCAGTTACGGGCGTCAACCCCGCTGGTAGGGCTACCGATTTATCTCGGTGGGGCCACCTGGTGATCTAACACATCTTCTAATAGCTCTGCAGCCTAGTTGGGGCTGCCTGGTAATCTAGTACGACATCTACTAGCTCTGCAGGCTAGTTGGGGCTGCCTGGTAATCTAGTACGACATCTACTAGCTCTGCAGGCTAGTTGGGGCCGCCTGGTGATCAGTACAACACCTACTAGCTCTGCAGGATAGTTGGGGCTGCCTGGTGATCTAGTACGACATCTACTAGCTCTGCAGGCTAGTTGGGGCCGCCTGGTGATCTAGTACAACACCTACTAGCTCTGCAGGATAGTTGGGGCTGCCTGGTGATCTAGTACGACATCTACTAGCTCTGCAGGCTAGTTGGGGCCGCCTGGTGATCTAGTACAACACCTACTAGCTCTGCAGGATAGTTGGGGCTGCCTGGTGATCTAGTATGACACCTACTAGTTCTGCAGGCTAGTTGGGGCCGCCTGGTGATCTAGCACAACATCTACTGGCTCTGCAGGCTAGTTGGGGCTTCCTGGTGATCTAGCACACCTTCTATTAGCTCTGCAGGCTCGTTTGGGCTGTCTGGTGATCTAGCACATTTTCTATAAGCTCTTCAGATTAGTTGGGGCTACCTAGTAATCTAACACATCTTCTATTAGCTCTGCAGGCTAGTTGGGGCTGTCTGGTGATCTAGCACATCTTCTATTAGCTCTGCAGGTTAGTTGGGGCCGCCTGGTGATCTGGACATCTTCTATTAGCTCTACAGGCTAGTTGGGGCACCCTGGTGATCTAGCACACCTTCTATTAGCTCTGCAGGATAGTTGGGGCTGTCTGGTGATCTAGCACATATTCTATTAGCTCTGCAGGCTAGCTGGGGCAGCCTGGTGATCTAGCACACCTTCTATTAGCTCTGCAGGCTAGTTGGGGCTGTCTGGTGATCTAGAACAGCTTCTACAAGCTCTGCAAGCTAGTACCCGGGACCTTTTATGCAACCCTCTACCACCTTCGAGCGGTTGAATCCTGGCCGGAGGTACCCGTTACCCCGCGGGTAACGGGAACACACTGCCCCCTCTAGTGCAAGCCAATCCAAACAACTCCCATTCATGGGAGGGGCTGGAATGTTCGGCCCCAGGTTCCTCTAGAAACGTCAGAGGTACCACTAGTGCTAGGGGTCCGCAGCGCTCGCACCACAGCAGCTGAAGGGGATGGATCCCCTCCACTACAGTATTAACATCCCCACAATCATATTTTCGAGCTCCAAAAAAAAATCCATAATATATTTGTACTTCGTGATAATCAGTGGTGTATTTGTCCGATACGGGCGGTACTCCGTACTACCTAGAATTTGAACACGTTAGAGGCGTACCGTTTACATTCGTGAAGCGATGCTTCAAATTAAAGTAAAAAATAATGTTTATTGATCGTTCTTAGGATTAACCTGGATTGGCAATAGCTTCTATATGAGTCGTAAAGCTTCTTAGTGTAACATTGAAGAGTCAGGTGCTGCGAACCGCAGTTCTCAAGTGACTTGGTGGGTATCACCTAAATATTTCTGAAGTGAAAACTTCTTTAGGCGCGTTTAGCACTTTTTGTGGGTAGTGAATTAAACTGAGCCGTCACGCTGGAATATGTGACGCTGATTCGGGTGAAGTCGGCTCGAGTTGGCTCAATCGTTATTTCAGTCTTATTGTATTCTATTGTATTTATTTCATCTTCTGGAATATAATACATATGTTATAGGACACGTCAGTTCTAGATACAAAGATAAATACAAAAATTACATAAGACTAAAAATTGTAACAGATACAGGCTCCAACAAAAATCTTAAGTAGAAAAGGAAATAAAAACGAAATATATAAAAACGAAAGAGAAATGCCATATAATAGTAATTGTTCACAGATGTGGAATTTACTCTATTTCATGATATAGGAAATCCTCCACACTATAAAAGTTTCTCTCCATTCAGAAATTAAATAGAGCCTTTTTGAAGTTTGGTTTGGACTCAATGTTCTTTATACTCTGTGGTAGTTTATTGAATAAATGCACACTAGTATATGTGAAGCTACTTTCACACATTTTGGTTCTATGCGAATTGACAAATAGATTGTTCTTTGCTCTAGTATCATGTGTATGAACTTCTGCATTTGTTTTGAATGAACTTAGGGTTTCTTTCATGTAGTTAAGTGTTTCATATATATGCATACATGGCAAAGAGAAAATTTTAAATTTTTTAAAGAATGGTTTGCAACTAGTTTTGTTTGTGACATTAGCCATAATCCGTATTACTTTCTTTTGCATCCGAAAACCTTAATGCTATTTTTTGAATTTCCCCGGAAGATTATCATATATGTTAATAGATTGTGAATGTATCCAAAATATACCACTCTAAGAATATGTTCATTTGACGTAAATTTTATTGACATTTTACTAAGTCTGTTAGTCAGGCAATCAATATGCATTTTCCAATCTAAGTTCTCAACTCTTATGTTACCCATACCGCTATACACCGTAGATTTTCTGTCGCACTCAACAGCGTAACAACAACAGTCATCCAGGTATGTTTTAACATATTTCAAATGCTATGAAAATTTCAGACACCCTACAGGAGTTTCATTAAAAATAATTGTCTTAGGGTTGTTCTCACAAACGTTTGTCAAGTGTCGGTAACCGATTCGGTCAGATAACCTTCTGTCATTTAACAAGTCGACAACATGTCAAATTCCACTTTAAACAGTAATAATAGTCAAAAGGGACAGGTAATATCACCGAAGTTTGGTATTTAAATAATTAAAACCATAATAACGAGCAACAAATCGAGTGTGCTAATTGGAAATAGAAGTGTTAGGAATTAGTGAAAGAGATGTTTCATTTAAGAACTGGTTATGTTTATTGACAATTTCTCTTTATTGTGAGTAGTAAAACGTAAAACATTAATAAATGAAATGTAATAACACGTAAATAATAAAATTATCACGTACTAAAATGACGTTTTGCGTTTATTGCCATTTATATCTTATAGGTTACGTTTTTCCACTAACTGGAAGACCGACCGAGGGTCATAAGATTTTATATAGAAATTTGATTTTTTTTTGGTAGAAAAAATATTTAAATATATATTACTTAGTTGGTAAAATATAAATTTTATGGACAAAACATCCGACAAAAACAACGAACAAAAGCATTTGAATTGAATTGAAAATGTATTACTAACAGTATCAATTGTGACAAAACACTTGAAATGAATATGACCTGTAATAAAGTATGTACGAACGTGTACTACAATATGGAGTAATGAGTATATGTATGGATATGTAATAACGTGTGTAAAATGTATACGTAACCAAACATTTCCGAATATTAAAAAGATAATGCAAATAAGCAAACGAGTATCATATAATTATGATATAAGATATGTATGAACTTGTATTTTCATTAAAAATAAAAATGAAATGAAATATGTGTATCAGCAAGAAACAAAATGTGAAAAATGATTGTGAAATAGCATGTATTTTAATATAAAGATTAAATACATGTAAAACAGTATATTATGTGATTTGATTTTACTTCATTTATACATTCTTTATGTATAACCCTGTTCGCACGGTCGCAAGTCCGTCGTCATTCATTTGTTTCAGAGTATTTTCATTTGCGAGTTCACTTAGCGTAAGGCATGAAAATGTTTAGCTCGCAACTGGCCTCTTTGTATAAGGATGAGTGTCAATATTACATTTTTTAAAATAATTTTTAAGAATAATTTATGATGAGTAGTTTTTAAGTTTTCACTTCTGTCGTGTGGTCTTCAGTACTAACTATTTTTTTAAATACAGAGATGGTGATAATGATGACTACAGACTTGCAAAATGATGTAATTCTGGCTTCTGCAGTTGATGCAACCATAACATGAGTTAAGGGATAAATGACTCAATATCAGCCACAGTTAGGATGGAGTAAATTTTCTTTTGTAGCAAGTTATTAAACGGATATACAAATCTGTTAAGGTGGCATGTTCACTATTGTATATTTTGGGGCTGGCAATGTTGTTTTCCAGGACACATGGTAGTGATTTTGGGTGACAATATGGATTTTGGGTTTCTTGCTTAATATGAGTCTATATAGTTTGGAGAACATTCCCATTATAAGGTTTTGAGTGTTTGTGGCAATTAAGTGTATTTAAATGGGGTTTTAACTATGGCGGCCAGACTACCACGCCCCCTTTTTACTCTGCATTTTCTCCTCTGCTTACAACAAGCACAATTATTTAGTGGATGGGAAAAAGTGCTGCAATTGAAAAAGCTAGAGTGTGTTGGACACGCACAAAAAAGAATGGGCAGAAGACTTACAGAAAAGAGAAATAATATGAAAGGTCACATGGTCGTACCAAAACCCAAACGAGAGCTTTAATCACCTAATCTGGGAAACAGTTCTAAAATCTGTGTATGTTTGTAGTAAAACTATTAAATTTGGTGTGATGGATGCTGTGATAAGTTTTAATGATGTTACCACTAAAATGGGAGCTGTGGACTGGAACCAGGTTTTACTTTTGACTGTACCTTTGAAAACATTGATGCATCAAGAGTAAAAGAAGCAGAAAAACAAGTGCAGGAAGTGTCTAAGGAGCAATAATTAGGATGAGAGGTGAACAGATGAGGAGAGAGGCTCCTGAGACAACTAGGGTGAGGAATATGAACGAGGAATATTTTGAATTTTGGCTATCTTACATAAAAAATATAGCATGTTCTCTTGCCATTTTCCGTAACTTGATTTTTTAAAGTAAGTTACAAGCAAGCAAGTTTACCTCTACACTTTTCTATAAAATAGTAAATCATTGGCGCGACATCCCTATGAAACTCAAGGCCGACCAATCCGACTGCCGGCCTCACGCCTACTTTCGCATGGCAGAGGTGGGCAATCATCCAACCGATACGGGCAGGGGTCGTCAACATCTCGGCATTCCCTCAGCCGGAATGTTTGTTTTAGTGACCAGGGCCGCTTTCCTAGCGTAAGCTACTCACTTTCCTCACGATCCTGAGTGGACACCGGTGCCATACCTGGAACATAAAATCCGCACCCCAAGGGTGAGATCGAACCCGGGCCGCTTTCCGTGGCCAGGGACGAGGGCACTACACTTTTCTAGAAAAATATAATAGATAGAGCTTTGAATTGTTTGTTCATATGCAGAATATACTGTTAAAACATCTGGTGAGCTCTTCGTATATTACACTTTCATGAAATTCCTCAAAAATATTTTCGTATATAAAAAATTGAAAAAATAAAGAATACTTCATTACTTATTTTTCAAATTGATATTATTGATTAAAATGTCTTAATGGTTCACCAGCGATGTTCAATAGCGTGTTTGTAAAGTGATTACAAAGTTTGAAGTTTGTTTCCTTAACTGCTTAGCAGAAAAGAGCACCTACAGAAGAAGATGCGTGAAAATTTTGAGTTTTTTTTTAATATCAATAGAGCAAAAATTAAATATAACTTTATTTAGGATAATTATGGTTTCTGAATTAGAAGATACTTATATATCGTGATAAATGTTTCATTATGACAGATTGCATAGCTTTTAAGAAACACTATTATATGTTGCATTGAAATTGTACATGGAAATTGCTACTCTGTCACTACCACGTGCCCTTAAGGAACCTACTTCTGCCCTGCTTAGCTAGCGAACTGGGCAGCAGTATTACCTGTTTGACGAACGAGTGCAGTTGTTTGTGGAGGTCGCTGGTGTAGCATGGCAAGGCTTAAAGAGGTCAAAGAAAGCGGGAGCATCCACACAGCGTACGTAACACGATGCATTGTTGTTTTTCCCTTGTGAAATCGATATCTCATGCTTTAAAGCATTCTCCAGAACGCGTCTTTCTTACGTCCAACCCATCGAGTTGGAACTATTTTATAAGTGGGCGATGTTCACCAGTTGCTGAAAGTTCTTTTTTGTTGTTGTATACTTTGAGTTTTGAACCTCTTTTCTACATTATGCACAGTTCATTCACTTTTATTCACTGCTGTAGGTGCCTTTTTATGGCATTTTTACGTAATAATTAGACCTTCTTCTGTTTTGTAAGTGTGACTTCGAGAGGCACTGTTTGCATTTTCACTTAATTTGAACCAATCCACTGTAAGAGACTCAACTTGCAGCGCTTCAGTATTGCCATGAATGGTGACGTAACAGCGCTTAGTGTTTGTTTTTACGCAAGCTTCCACTATTGGCTGATTGCATTCTTTCTTCAGACAGGTTATAAGTTAAACGTTATAATCGCAACATAATTCTTGAAAATAGTCTTGAAATTGTCGACGGACAATGAATTACCTTAGCCTTCATTAAATTAACAACTTTTAACTACTACAGACCTAGGGGATGGCTTAGACGGTTTCTTCTGTGGCCCGCATTCGGGAGGCCCGGGTTCGATTCCGGTGACCAACCTACCTGACCAACGGTTTCTTTCAGGTGTTTTCCTGGGTCATCAGGAGATTGCTGGGTAGGCTAATTACATCCCCTGAATCTCCTTACCTTCCATTTCATCTCCAACATCATTTCATCTCTCATCTGGTGGTTTTTCTGAGGGTAGAAGTGACGGCGGGTGTCTTGGCGCTACATGGCAGGGTGATATATGCTCTGAGGTAAACACCTCCTCTTCGGGTAGGTTGGTTGTCGGTCTGAACCCAGGTCTCGTGATGGGACTGTTTCCGAATCACAGTAGGATGGGATGTCCGTTGTCCTGGCTTGCCAGGGGAGGTTTCCACCTAAGTAAAATATAGGTACCCGGCCCTCTGTGATGTCGTGCCTCCTTGCGACAGCCACCCTCTGTCTCCTGTATCTTCATAATTATAAATATCAGAGTTGTGTAGCTCCGTGTTAGAGGTGTCCCAGTGTGTTAGAAGGGTCATACTATCACAAAGGTTGCTTGCTACAGAGACATAAACGGACATTGTAGAGACGTTTTGAAGTGTTGATTTGTGTATAAGTATCGCAAAACAATTTGGTAGGTGAAAAATTCTTTGGAACTAGTAGACGAGCCTATACCAGTAATGGTTGTGGATAGTGTCTTAGTCCTGCCTCTCTTAGTGTAATTTCGGTAATAAGTTAGAAATTGCGTCTTTGAGTTGTTCTAGTGAGTGTGGGTTGCCTCTGTCACTTTTACGCTTAAATAACCTCAGAGAAAGAAATCTGGAGAGGTAAGATGTGGGATCGCGGACACCAGAAATTTTTGGAGATGATTTGATTGCCGAAAAATTCCCTCGTCCTCTCCATGGACTCCTTTGCATTATGATAAGTAGCACCATCCTGCTGAAACCTACTGCGAAGTTCATCTCTTACAGCATAGCGACTAACTGCTCCACAATATTCCTGCAGATGACACCATCCACTATTTTCTCAGAGAAGAATGGCCCAACAATGCCCCTTTGCGATACCGCACAGCAAACGTTGACTTTTTCTGAATTAAGCGACTGTTCGTTAATGCAGCCATGTAAGTGGAACCATGCCTGATCCGTAAAGAAAGTGTTATCCAGAATTGCTACATTAATTGTCCCAACTGTCTGTTTAATCCATTCATCAAATTTTGTTTACTATAGTCCAGCGGTGAGCACAATGTGGCTCGCGAGTAACATGCGGCGCTTGAGTCAGTCTCGTTCGGCTCCTGACGCCAAGCAAAGAGTAAGATTAATTAAGTAATATAATTAATGGAAGCTAAAAGCTCGAGGCCAAAAAAAAAAGAATTTGTTTTCCCTAAGCTTCAGTTTGGCTTTTAAACTTTAAAATTAGTACAAGACTGAACCATTTGCTCACTTCAAATATTTGAAGAAAATTACTGAAAGCCTTCCTGACGTTCAGGTGGAAACTGAAGTTTACTTGAGTAACATGTCGGGCTTTCCTGAAGAGATCAATGGCAGATTTAATGATTTAAAATTACTGTAAAATATTGTTGCTCTTGTGGGAAATACCTTTACTGTTGCATCACCAATAACAAAGGATACAGGTGCTATAGAGTTAGAGCTAATAGGCCAGCAAAAGGACGAAGGACTAAAAGGATGAAGTAGCATTTCTACCATACAATTGTTTCAAACGGGACGCAGTTGACTGTTTTTGTTTCGGCATTTCAATTCTACAACACAACAAATTTACACACCTCACAAACTACTCTCCTTACTGCGACACTTCTAGCTCTTGAAGTCCTGTCTGATGCAATCCAGATAAAAAATAGCTAATAAATTTGTGAAAAAGAAAGAAATAGACCGGAAAGTTCATCTAAATGTTAAAAATGACTATTATAAAAAATACTGAAAAGTGCATTTTGATGACCTAGAAGAACCATATATACGAGGGTGGATCAAAAAGTTATGCCTCCTATTTTTCCCCTTAAATAAGTAAGTTATGTGTAAACTTTGAATTTGGCACAATTTCTCAAACCTTCTTCACCAATCCCCTGCAGTAGTAACTTCCTAAGTCAACAGGTGGCAGCACTGCATCGTCTTGCAAAATGGCTGACATCGACATTCGTATTAGACAGCATTGTGTGATTGAATTTTTGACTGCGGAAGGTGAAAAGCCAATTTGCATTCACGAAAGGCTAAAAAATGTGTATGGTGATGCAACGGTAGATGTCAGCACTGTTAGACGATGGGTTCTTCTGTGTAACGAAGCTGAAGGCCAGACTACCATTGGAAGATGTAAAGCGAAGCGGCAGGCCGGTACCTGCAGTGACTCCATGCAACATTCAGCGAATCGATGACATCATTCGTGGTGATCGCCGGGTAACAAAATGTGAATTGTGTCGCATTACCTCCGTCAGTAAAGGCAGTGTGATGTCGATTATTCAACAACTGCTTACTCAAAAGTTTGTTCACGTTGGGTACCAAGAATGTTAACCGCCCAAAACAAAGAAACAAGGAAAAGAATAGCCTCCGAACACTTGCAGCGCTTCAATTTGGAGGGAGAGGAGTTTATGGAAAAATTGTTACTGGAGACGAAACGTGTGTTCAGTTTTTGAACCTGAATCAAGAAGGCAGTCAATGGAATGGCATCACACACGCCACCGAAGAAAAAAAAGTTCAAAACTCTGCGGTCGGCAGGGAAATTTATGGCGACAGTGTTTTGGGATACAGAGGGTGTGCTTATGATTGAGTTTTTGGAACAGGGATGCACAGTAAATTCTGTCCAATACGTCAGAACTCTCAAAAAGCTGAAAGCACGTCTTTGCCGAGTTCACCACTGCAGAAATTGAGAAATTGGGATGGCAAGTGTTACCTCACCCCCCATACAACCCTGACCTGGTACCCTCAGACTTCCATCTGTTTGGAGCTCATCGTGGGATTCATTTTGAAGATGAGGAGGTTGTGAAAACGTCCGTGCGTCAATGGCTTAGGAAGCAAGACCGTGTGTTTTACCACACTGGAATACATGCCCTAGTTAAAAGGTGGACCAAAACTGTGGAAAAGGACGGAGATTATATTGAATAGTGACAAATTAATCGCCAATGTTGTAGTTTTCAAGTTATGTAAATTGGATTCAATTTTCTTGACAATTAAATGAGAAAAAATAGGAGGCATTACTTTTTGACCCACCCTCGTATCTAACGTATTTGTTCCAGAATGTACTTAATTTCCAACAAGCAACGTCTGTGGCTACTCAGAAAAAAGATGAATTTTCATCAAAATCCGGGCCCTAGTGATGACAAATTTCCTTGCAACATGGACTTAAGAACACTTGACCCTTTATTAAAGTTGAAATTCAGTGAAGTGCGTGACAATGAAGACCTTGGAAAATGATTTATCACTCATATTAATTCAAGCAGAGTGTTTAAGGTTTTGAAGCTGTAAGCACAAAATGTAGCTTTATGATTTGTCTACGCAATTTTTTGTAAATATAGCTATAGAAACGAGGTTAGTGTAGCCAAGCTATGTAATTATTGTTTATGGTTTTATAAACACAACAAGGTTGTGTTAATTATTAAGCGTGATATTATAATATCAAATGCAGCCAACACGTCACTATCTCTTGTAATAATCGAGAAGGCCTTGCGGATTCCGCCGGAAGCCGAAAAGTAACGCATTTCATGGTATCATTGAGAATTTGAAATTCTAATTTGGGCAAGCAGCTTTTATCTGATATCTTGCAAGGAATGGGCACTTTAATGACATCATCCCAAGCCGACATTAGCTGGTCACGTGACCCTACTCACTTCCGTTACACCGACGTTAATGATATTCCTGTTTGGCAAGATGGTGTTTGTTCATGCACCATTTTTATCTCACGGTGCAATGCATGACGTTAATACTGCAACTTATTCCTACTTCCTTTTAAACACTGATAAATTAACCAGGCGCATCACCCATCGCTTCTTGAACTTTATACCGAGTGAGGTGGACTCTCATTCTGGAGGTCACGGGTTCGACTTTGTGGTTTCCACTTGTCAGTGAGGGTAATCATGTAATGACAACTTTCATAACACGTTTTTCCTTCCACCATTTCCCTTCATTCCATTTCCTTATCATGTTTCAGGTTTGTGGTGAATGACGGTGCTGGACAGATGGTGCGGATCCTTGCGCATTATAAAAGCGGACGACACTGGTCGACAGGGGACCTGGAATGTTGGTGGCTGCATCGGATGAGCTCTCACTTCTTGATAGATTGAGTCAATATTAAAAATTCAATGCCACGGCCGGGATTTGAACCACGGATCTCCTGGTTTCCGTCCAGTCGCTCTAACCGATTGAGCTACCATGGCCAACGTGCCGTCGTGACATTAAATTCTCCATTTGACGCATATATTTCCCCGGTAAACCACTAGGGCAACGGTCACCAAGTGGATCAATTTTGTGCTAGAGCAAACAACGTAGCACTGTGCACTGCCACGAGTGCCGTGCGACTTCAGTTTCAGACAAGACGTGGAATTGGACAGCAGTGTTGTCTCGTCTCTTGCGGTTTGTTTTCGCAAACATGTCGGTTGGAGAATGTAATGTGACATCTACTCCTACATTTATGGCTTCATGGGAAGAGTGCTTCTTTTTTTTATAGAAAGTGATAGCATCAGAGCATTCCCAATGAAACTATTCTTATGGGAAAGGCAGTTAACCTCAAAGAACTTGGTACATTTCCCAAAGCTCTCAACAGTTCTGTAGTTTGTTCAGGTCATGGACTTGCAAGAATATGGTCAAATATTAAGAGAGTTGAACCAAGAATTTCAGAAACGGTTTCAAGACGTGGTGCAATTAGAGCCAATTTTCAAAATATTTGCTGAGCATTACTCTACAGATGTTGATAATGTTCCATCTGAATTGCAACTTGAACTTATCGATTTGCAATGCAATCGTCAAATTAAAAATAAACTTCAAAATAGAATTAGTTTTAGTGATTTCTATTCACATTTTCCAAGAAATAAATTTCCTCGACTGCATCGAAATGCCGCTCGTTGTCTGAGTATGTTCAGATGCACATATATACATATGCGAACAATTTTTTTAGCTAATGATATTAAACAAAAACCGCTGCAGAGTTCAGTTTTCGGATCAGAACTTAAAATGTCAACTTAGACTAGCTGCTGCACAAACATTGATACTTATTTTTGAAAAACTAGTTGCGAAAGAGACAGCAAAAATCTAGAAAACTAGGTTCCACTTCTGAGTAATATGTTGTGCTTATTGCTTTTCTTTGAGCTGTTATTTAATATTGTTGTATTGTAAGTAGATTGTCGATTATTTTCATTTTGTTTAAACTATCAATTTATTGTTCATTTGTTTTTTATTAAAAGAAAGGTACATATTTGAATAATAATGAAAGAAACAATTAAAACAATTGATATAGCAATTATATCCATGTTACAATTCGATTATTATTATTGCACAGTCAATTTTGTATTTAAATTGCAAGATCGGCATTTCGCCACTGCTCTGAAGACTACGGAGTGTACGGTAGACTATTCCGGCGTGCAACGGGTAAACTTGCACGACCAACTGTGTACACTGTGTATTAAGATGGTGGCCACTGCTCTGAAGACTACGGAGTGCACGGTAGACTATTCCGGCGTGCAACGGGTAAACTTGCACGACCTACTGTGTACACTGTGCATTAAGATGGTGGCCACTGCTCTGAAGGCTACGGAGTGTACGGTAGACTATTCCGGCGTGCAACGGGTAAACTTGCACGACCAACTGTGTACATTGTGCATTGAGATGGTGGCCACTGCTCTGAAGGCTACGGAGTGTACGGTAGACTATTCCGGCGTGCAACGGGTAAACTTGCACGACCAACTGTGTACACTGTGCATTAAGATGGTGGTCACTGCTCTGAAGGCTACGGAGTGTACGGTAGACTATTCCGGCGTGCAGTGGGTAAACTTGCACGACCAACTGTGTACACTGTGCATTGAGATGGTGGCCACTGCTCTGAAGGCTACGGAGTGTACGGTAGACTGTACGGTAGACTATTCCGGCGTGCAACGGGTAAACTTGCACGACCAACTGTGTACACTGTGTATTAAGATGGTGGCCACTGCTCTGAAGACTACGGAGTGTACGGTAGACTATTCCGGCGTGCAACGGGTAAACTTGCACAACCTACTGTGCACACTGTGCATTAAGATGGTGGCCACTGCTCTGAAGACTACGGAGTGTACGGTAGACTATTCCGGCGTGCAACGGGTAAACTTGCACGACCAACTGTGTACACTGTGCATTAAGATGGTGGCCACTGCTCTGAAGGCTACGGAGTGCACGGTAGACTATTCCGGCG